>VUQI01027030.1:23645-39960 GCA_015106735.1 Paratilapia polleni
CTGGGTTTTTTTTCTTTTTTTTTTTTTTTTTTGGCGCCCCCCCCCCCCCCCCCCCCCAAACCCTTTCTCTGCACCTTTGGTGTGAACCTAACCAAAAGAGCGATTAGTACCACGCGAAGGACACTGTGACCAAAAAAATACACTTATGGGATAATGGTATGAGCCAAATCATAGTTAAAGAGAGTCATAAATTAAGGAAGGGCAGTAACTCTCACACAGGAATATATAAGAAAAGACTTCCCTTCATTAGTGACCGTAAAGTGACCAAGACCATCATACTGTTAAATGTATTCTCAGGACACGGTTGCTTATTAATTCAACTTTTCATTTGCAGGACTGACCAAGGCTGTGGTATTTCCTCTTCGTTTAATTCTAATTGAATGGAGAAATTACTTCTCTTTGGAGATTTTTTTTCTCTTTCTGCTGGCCATATTTCTGCTGTCAAAGAAGCCTTTATCAAGCTGAACAAACAGATCTGATTCAGATCTTCCTTTGTTTCCTGAATACTTGAAAAAGTTCTTTCAGTCCAATTTACCAATTACCTTCCAGAGCTGGAGGAGATCTAATAGGCTATTAGTGAATAGCCTATTAGATCTCCTCCAGCTCTGGAATTAGACCGTATCGCTCAGCTTAAAGTGCACCCGCAGAGGTAGTTAATGACTCTCTGATTGCCCTAAACTGAAGCTCCCAATGAGTCTTAATCCTGCCTGATCTGAGTGAGCCAACATTAACATCATTTTTCTGAGCTGCCTTAAGAACCATGTTGGCATTGGTTGTAATGCACTGAAGAGGCTCAGATTGTCATAATCTTTGCTTCAGGCTGTCTTTGTTCTTATTTGTTATGTGCTAACACTCAATGATGTCTTTTGTAAGAGTGAAATCAGCTTATGCAGATATCAGCCAAATTTTCATTCCTGCCTGTAGGTGGTACTGTTTACATGTTTAAGAAAAAGACAGAAATTCCAGTTTAAGCATACTTTGTGTGAATATAGTTTATAGTGCTGTTAAATGCCACCTTTCATCTTGGTAATGACTACAAAAACCCATTTAGGTTACATCTTGACTTCCTTCTACACTTAAGGACATCAGTGAAATTCTTTTTTTTCATACCCATCACATTATAAAGGTTTTTAAATATTGCTGCATAGTATTAACCTTATTCCTGCAATTATACACAGATTTGTTTTCACGGTGTTACCCATGTTTGGGTCCATAAATGTTCAAGCCCAGTTTGTGTCAAAGGAAAGGGGTTGTCCTTTAATTTCTTTCCATCATACTGGCTTTAGTAGGTCAGAGATAATAAAAAGTATATTTAAAGGGATTATTTGAATTCAAAAATATTGATCTCACAATTATAGCTACCATTTCAATAGCAGTGGGATATTTATGACCCCCCAAAAATGAGGAAAAAAGGCCAATATAACAAACAAGATCCCTTAGATATGATATGAGAAATGCCTGAAATGACAATGCCACGTGTCAAGTCTTAATGCTGGTTACTTGAAATGTAATTTAATTTCTTTGAGTCCTGTCTCAAAAATCTAAATGTCTCTGCCTCCCCTGTCTCCCCAGGTCAATGGCACACCTGTATCTGTACCATTTGTAACAGGGCTGATGACACGCCTGTCCACAACTGAAGGTTTCATTGTCATCGACACGCCCCAGGACATCCAGGTTCGTTACAACCGCTTCAACACCCTGAGCATCACAATGGGGCAGCGGCTTCAGAACAAGGTGTGTGGCCTTTGTGGGAATTTCAACGGCGATCCCAACGATGACTACATCACCTCCAGGGGCAAGCCGGCTGTCAGCGCTCTGGAGCTGGCGCAAAGCTGGAAGACCAACGGCATGCAGAACAGGTAGGTGAGGCTCACAGACAGGGAGGAATTTAACCAATTCTAGTGAAACATTTTGATTATAATCCCCAAAATATCACAGGAAAAGTAAAGCTCCACTAATTGGCATTTCATTCATTAAAACATAACTCAAATGGCTGGTTCTTGAAGAAACGTGGGCAGAGCAGGCTTTTCTCCTTACTGCTGACCTTGAGTGAATCAGCTGAGTCTGTGCACACTGTTGGTGCAAAGATGTACGTGTAATAGCAAATAACAAAGAAAATCAAAGCTGCAAGCAGTGATGATTGGGCCCTCGCACCTTCACACATTTCTTGCGAGCATGCGGATGTACAAACATATCACTTTTTGTGATCTATGTAAATGATTCTCAAATGTGAATAATTTACGTAGATAGTAAGATGAACAATTCCAACAGGGCCTTTGCACGTTCATTGCTCGGGCCCTGAAAGCTTTGACAGTTGAATGTTGGTCTTTCTCCTTTAGTTGCGATGAGACCCAGTATGTGGCTTTGGCCCAGTCCTGTGACAACACAGCTGTCCTGGCTCTGCAGGGTGAAGACGCCTGTCAGAAGCTCACCCAGCTCAAAGGCTTCTTCCAGCCGTGCCACGGCGTGCTGGATCCCCGTCCCTTCTACCAGTCCTGCTACCTCGACGGCTGCTACAATCATCGCAAGGCTCAGGTCTGTGGATCACTGGCAGCCTACGCAGAAGCCTGCCGGGCCATGGGCACCCTCACGACCAAGTGGATCACCCAAGAGAACTGCTGTAAGGGCACCGTGAGCCTCTCTCAGCCACACTGGTGGACTGAAGTCACTGCCCACAGTGGAAGAATCTAGTTCCACAATGTCTGTAATGTGCTGCTAAGAAAAAAAACAAAACTGTATGTTGATAGAGATCAAAGCAGAGCCAAAAGAAGAGTGCATATTGGACTAACAATAATCACATGACAAGAAACACGAATACAAACCAATGCTAATGTTGCTCGCTGTCATTTAATTTAGAATTTTTCTATTTTATGTATTTACGTTCTTTTCGGTAATATGATCTAAGTACTAAATTTACCAGACCTACTAAAATCATCTATTATAGATGTCGATATACTGTATATAAGCAACTTGTTTTGTTAAGACTGCCAGATTGTCATCTACCATGGCCACTGTGTGACTAATGTGAGATGAGAAATTTTCATTTGTTTGACTGGTTAGTGAGTATAATATGCATGCATGTTTGATAAAGCCTTGTTTGTGTGTGTTGTGTGTGTGTGTGTGTGTGACAGCTAACATTGTGTGTGGACCTGTCTTTAGCAGAATGGATCTATGACCCCTGTGCAGGAGAGATCTGCACAAACTTCACCTGTGAGCTGGAGAACGGAGGGGACCTGTGTGGCTGTCCTGAGTTACCCACCACCGCTGAAGGTGAGTGCTTCATCCATGCACAACCACTTAGTTGTAAATATCTGATACTTAACTCTTGACTCTTAACTTGTTTAGCCATAAATATTATATGCGATGGAGAATTATTTCAGTGTTTAACTTCTTTAAGGAGATTTCTTTACTTACTGTGCAGCTGCAGTAAGAATGGATTCTTTGAACTGACTTTACAGTGTAAACCAGTCACGAGTACATCTGACCGGAAACATCCTCAAATTTTAGGGGAGGTTTATCATTTCATTTCTTTCCTTCGTGTTGGCTTTAGTAGTTCAAAATTAAGAAAAAATACATATTTAAAGAAAAAAATATTTAAAAAATACTGACTTATAATTATTACTAACAACAGCAGTGGGGTACTTAGAGCCCCATAGATAATGAAATAATGCTGATTAAACACCCCATAAGGAGTAAAAGCAAAGAAACACACAAATAAAAAAGTATTCTGAGTCTATTACACTAATTCTGCCTGTCAAAAATCGTGTGGCCGCAGTGGTCAAAGTTTAGGCAAGACATACGAAATGCCTGGATTTAGCACGCCATGATTCAAGTCTTGATGTTGGTTCCTGGAAATTGAATTTCTTTCTGTGTAATGTAAGGGTACAATTATATGGTCAACAGACAATCTTATCAGAGCTATTGAGTTGTAGCAGTTGTCCTTTTTAAAATAATCTTAATAGTTACATTTCCCTTTCCAATGTTCATTTACATTTTGTCACATTTGTTTTTCCATTTAAAAGACTTTCTGGTATTTACAGTTAGGTCCATAATTTGTGGGACCCAAGACACAGTTTTTGTAATTTTGCCTCTGTACACCACCACAGTGGATTTTAAATCAAACAATCAAGATGTGACTGAAGTGCAGACTTTCAGCTTTAATTCAAGAGGTTTAACAAAAACTTTGCATTAACTGTTCAGGAATTACAGCCATTTTTATACACAGCCCCCTGTTTTTAGAGGCTCCAAAAGTAATGGGACACACTAAAATCATTTTAAATATAAGGTTTTTTTTTTAATATTTGGATGCCTTTACTGCACCATCCTTCAGTTGCTGCTTGTTTGTGGGTCTTTCTGCCTGCAGTTTTGTATTTAATAACTGAAAAGCTGCTCTGTTGGGTTGAGATCAGGTGACTGACTTGGCCTTTGAAAAATATCCCATTTCTTTGCCTTGAGAAACTCTTTGGTTGCTTTTGCAGTATGCTTTGGGTCTTCTGTGGTCTTTCAAGCCTTTTGGTGTTGCTGAGCTGGCCAGTTTATTCCTTCTTTTTACGAGTGTACCAGACTGTTGATTTGGCCACTCCTGAATGTTTTGCTGTCTCTCTGACAGGTTTATTTTGGTTTTTCAGCCTAAAGATGGCCTCTTTCACTGGAAGTGACATCTCTTTGGGCCTCATATTTAAAATTACAATGAAAAGCTATAAAATACAAATTTAACATTTTGAATCAACTTCAGATATTCTGTCTGCTTCATTTGTCATGAAATAACAAGGGAACAGGCTTCATCTGGCCATGGAACTGCTTGTCAATTGTCCAATTAATGCTGAGCCTCTTAAAATGGAGGTCTGTGTATAAAAAATGGCTGTAATTCATAAAGTTAATGCAAAGATTTTGTTAAACCCCTTGAATTAAAGCTGAAAGTCTGCACTTGAATCACATCTTGACTGTTTGATTTAAAATCCACTGTGGTGGTGTACCAAGGCAGCATTACAAAAATTATCTTGGACCTATGGACCTAACTGTACATTCACTTATCTATTTTCTTATCTATCACCGAATACCACATACCTACAGCGTCCTCTACCTCAGGCGATTATGCCCAGAGATCTATGTTGGATGGTGTATGCCAAGAAGCATGCAAAAACATGTATCCTGTGTTGATGTCTGGCAGGTGATGATGACATCATTCAAGCAGAGGTGACCTGTAAGCATGCTCAGATGCAGGTTTCCATCTCCAAGTGTAAGCTCTTCCAGCTGGGCTTTGAGCGGGAAGATGTCAGGATCAACGATGAGCACTGTGCTGGCATTGAGGGAGAGGACTTCATCTCCTTCCATATCAACAACACAAAGGGACACTGTGGCTCTATTGTGCAGGTCAGTTTGCATTCATTTGTATTCCAATGTGCTGATTGCTTATAAATTCCCTCCTGGATCATCTTTTTCAGACTGTTTGTATGAACCACCTTTTAGGCCGTTAAGCCTCGTACCAGCCGGAATACATGTTTAAACCACGCTAATCTTAAAAATTACATTATAAAGTTTTGTTAAATTGCATTTTTAGAGTGTAATTATGGCTGCAGGTATGTCTCCACTTTTAAGTTTAGCATCTCCACATAGCAAATTACATTACTGAATTTGGTATAAAATGTGCTTAAGCTAAAGCTTCACCGCGTCTGAGTTTGGATACCAATTGAGACAACTGGTATCCCTGATGTACCGAATTACATTTTACACAAAACTGCATAAGGCAGATCCAGGATTTGCACATGCCAATGCTCATGTTTAGCCACACAAAGCACACATAAAGAGTAAAAAAGAAGAATTTGTACCTCATGTAATCACTGGCTACATCCTTTACTTCTAAGTTGACATCACTTTATTTCTCTGACAGTCCAATGGCACACATATCATGTATAAGAACACTGTGTGGATAGAGAGTGTGAACAACACTGGGAACATCATCACCAGAGACAAGACCATCAACGTGGAGTTTTCTTGCGCCTATGAGCTGGACCTGAAGATCTCACTAGAGACTGTCCTCAAACCCATGCTCAGGTCAGACAGAGCAAAACACAAATATGCCTCAAAAAGTATGACATAACAAAACTGCTTTTATCATCATTTCTTTTTCCTCTGTCCTCCAGTGTCATTAACCTCACCCTACCAACCCAGGAAGGAAACTTCATTACCAAGATGGCTCTGTATAAGAACTCCTCGTACCGCTATCCATACAGAGAGGGGGAGGTGGTGCTCAGCACTCGGGACATTCTCTATGTAGGCGTCTTTGTGGAAGGAGCGGATGAAAACCAGCTCATCCTTATAGTGAATATGTGCTGGGCCACGCCATCCCGCTACAGCAGCGATCGACTCCGCTATATCATCATTGAGAGAGGGTAAGCTGAAGGGTTTTTTCAGGCCTGGGCCCAAAAATGCTCAAAAGTAAAGTGGAAAAGTTGAGATTTTATTAATTATTGTCGACTTTTTAAGATGCACGTGCACAATTTTTAAGGTATTTGGTAGATAAGTGATTTTGGAGAACTTGCCAGAGTTTTTCTGTAGATTATCAAGGTTCTCTTCTCTTCATGTAATCCAAGACTGACTGCGTGATGCTGAGGTAGGGACTGTGTAAACCATAGCATTTGTAGCATGACTCTTTGTTTTCCTCTTTCCTGAAGGTAGGTCTTTATGGCTGGCCGTATGTTTCAAGTCAAGTCAAGTAAACTCTATTGATCCCAAGGGGAAATTTGCCTTAGGCATTTCTCTACACTATGTTGCTTTATAGTCAGTTCCATACATTTTTGGACAATGACAAAAGTTTACATAAAACAATCAAGATGGGATTGAAATGCAGACTTTCAGCTTTAATTCAAGGAGTTTAACAAAAGTATTGCATTAACCATTTGGGAATTACAGCCATTTTTATACACAATCCCCCATTTTCAGAGGTTCCTAGTTTGAATCTCCTGGTTGGCTGGAGCCTTTCTGTGTGGAGCTTGCATACCCTCACTGTGCTGGGTAGGTTGTCTCCGTCCACAGACATGTATGTCAGGTTAACTGGATGTGAGGTAGATTAAGTTCTTAAGGTGTTTCTAATAAAGCACTATAAATGTCGTGGTCCAAGGTTTTTGTGTTGTTTTGGATTCTTCTTTATTGTTGTGATTTTTGAATACCTGATTGGATTTCTTTATTATTCTAGTAGATCATAACTTTTATTTCTGGGGATATTATTATTGTTATTGAGTCTTAGATTCCTGTTTCTACTGTATGGTTATTCTAGTGGTGAGGTTCGGTTTTACAGTCCTGTGTTTTGGTTTATGTCTTGATTTTATTAGTATTAGTTCCCTCAGTGTTTCCCCATCTGTTACTCCCCCTGTCTCGTCTCTCTGTGCCTGCTCCTCTGTCTGAGTCTTCTTGTCTCAGTGAAGGGTATTTGTCTTTTGTTCACTTCCTGCTTCACTTTGAAGGCTGAGTCTCTGTTCATGTCTTGTGTTAGTTTTACTTCCTTCCCCTCTGTTTGGTCTTTATAATGTTGTCTTTCCGTGTTCCCCGTGAGTTAGTTCATTCATGTTTAGTATGTCCTTCATGTTTCAGTGTCTCCTTGTGTGAGTTATGGTTGTTCATTTCCTAGTTTATTCTGATAGGTTTTTCTTGTGTCTGAGTTTTGCATCCTTCCTGTCTGACTGCTCACCTGTGTCTCATTTCCCCCTATTTCCACTCTCCCAAATAGTCTTGAATGTGTATATATAGTCCTGCCCTCCTCTTCACCTTCGTTGCGTTGTCCTCTATGTTCCTGGAGGTACTCCGTAGTTATACACTGCATATACTGGTCTTTCTCATGCCTTTCGTGTCTCGCGTTTTGGATTAATGTTTGGATTCCCTTTCAGGACTTTGTTTATCTTGGATGTTTAAATTATCCTTATTGAAAGCTCAGCTTTTGTTGAACATTCTGCCTCCCACATCCTGCAGCTGGGTTCTCAACCACAATACCTTTAACATGTTGCCTATTCTAGGTGCCCAAACATTAAGGACAACACCATTGGGATGGCAGAGAACGGCGTATCGCTCACCTGCCGCTTCCATATCACCGTCTTCAAGTTCATCGGAGATTACGATGAGGTCCACCTGCACTGTGACGTTTCTCTGTGCGACTCAGAAACAAACGCTTGCAAAGTGGTGAGAAAATCAAAGAGAACTTTCAATAAAAATAAGAAAGCATCCTGCTGTGTGTTCATATATTAATGTATCAATGGATTGTACGTGCAGAACTGTCCACACAAGAGAAGAATGTACTCGGAGGACAGTGACCATAAAGAGCACATACTGACTGTGGGACCCATAAGAAGGAGAGGTGAGCATACTGTGTTCCATCACTAGTATAAAGAGCTCACTAGCTAGTTGTTTGCACTTCTGTCTGGATAGAAAATTGAGTTCCTACTGGCTTATTATTGCCATTGTGGGAAACACATGTGACATATAGCTTAGACCGGAAATTTGCAAGGAGTTTCTGGCAAACCAAAAACCCAGAACTTAACTTCTGATTGCTCTTCAGAGTCGGACTGGTGTGAGGAGAACAATGGAGGTTGTGAGCAAATCTGCAGCAGTAAGGTGACTGGACCCATCTGCAGCTGTGTGACTGGGATGCTGCAAAGAGATGGGAAGAGCTGCCAGAGTAAGGACAACACATACACACCCTACACACACACCAGGGGCACAAAACACATGATTTTATGTTGTTCTGTTTCTGCCTTATTGAATCATTGTATGGCCTGAATTGTGGCAATATCAGTCCTAGAAAAATAGAAACACAATCTACATATCAGTGTCACCAAGAAAGGGTTTTTCTGCGCTTCTCAAAGGTTTACAATATCCATCAAGTTTCACACGATTTGAGTAACTGAAACAAAGCTGATAACTTGTAATTCCACAGTTTAGCTCTTATATAAACATTCACTGGCCACTTCATTAGGTACATCTTGCTAGTACTGGGTTGGACCCTCTTTTATCTTCATAACTGCCTTAATTCTTTGTGGCAAGATGCTGGAAACATTCCTCAGAGATTTTGGTCCATGTTGACATGACAGCATCACACAGTTGCTGCAGATTTGTCGGCTGCACATCCACGATGTGAATCTCCTGTTCCACCACATCCCAAATGTGCTCTATTGGATTGAGATCTGGTGACTGTGAAGGCCTTTTGAGTACAGTGAACTCACTGTCATGTTCAAGAAACCAGTTTGAGATGATTTGAGCTTTGTGACCTGATGTGTTATCCTGCTGGAAGTAGCCATCAGAAGATTGGTGCACTGTGGTCATAAAGGGATGGACATGGTCAGCAACAATTAGTACTAAGTGACCCAAAGTGTGCCAAGAAAATATCCCCCACACCAGCAGCCTGAACTGTTGATATAAGGCAGGATGGATCCATGCTTTCATGTTGTTTACACCAAATTCTGACCCTACCATCCAAATTCATCCATCCATTTTCTTCCACATCCAACTCGGGTTCACGGGGGGGCTGGAGCCTATCCCAGCTGCCACGGGGCAAGGGGTGGGGTACACCATCTGGCTGGGACACAGAAAGGTCCCAGCCAGATGGTGGATTCGAACCCAGCACCTTCTTGCTGTGAGGCAACGGTGCCACCCACCATCCAAATGTTGCAGAAGAAATCGATTCAGGCAATGTTTTTCCAATCTTCTATTGTCCAATTTTGATAAGCCCGTGTGGATTGTAGCCTCAGCTTCCTGTTCTTAGCTGACAGGAGTGGCACCGGGTGTGGTCTTCTTCTGCTGAAGCCCATCTGCTTCAAGGTTTGACATGTTGTGCATTCAGAGATGCTCTTCTGCATACCTTGGTTGTAACAAGTGGTTATTTGAGTTACTGTTGCCTTCCTATCAGCTCAAAGCAGTCTGGCCATTCTCCTCTGACCTCTGACATCAACAAGGCATTTTCTCCTGGAGAACTGCTGGAAAATCCCAGTAGATCAGCAGTTTCTGAAATACTCAGTCCAGCCCATTTGGGACCAACAACCATGCCACGTTCAAAGTCACTTAAATCACCTTTTTTCCCCATTCTTATGCTCAGTTTGAACTTCAGCAGGTCATCTTGACCATGAATACATGCCTAAATGCTTTAAGTTGCTGCCATATGATTGGCTGATTAGATATACATGTGTACAGGTGTGTACCTTATAAAGTGGCCAGTGAGTGTACATTATCAGTGAAGTGTTAAAATAAACAAAATCATAACATTTTAAGGTGTAGGTGTAATAAATACTTAATTGATTGGTTCATATGAATCCTGTCCATTTATAACTCTTGTCGCTTTCTTGTAGCACATAAATTGAATTGGTAATTTGCATCTCTTTGTAAAAATGCAGTAAGAATACACAGTCAGTCTCAATAACATTAACACAGCATTTCTACCACATGCAAATTTCACAAATGTTGTCATAATATATTTTTCTTTTTTCAGCCGTGAGCTCAAGCAGTAACATCACACCCGTGATTCCTCTAATGAGCGTCAGCGCTGTGACCTCCATGCTTCTGGCTCATATTTATACTCTTCTCCTCTCCTAACACCCTGTGTGCTAAGAGAAGCCAACAAATGACAAAGATCAAACACAAAAAAAGACTTGAATATGCACAAAGTATCATCATTGATTAGCCAGTAGATCAGCTGTGTTGCACTCAGAAAGTCGAGACAGAATATACTGTACATTGACAAATTTTTGTATCCACATATCATTGATACAGCAAAAGGTAAGTCAGCTTTCTAGATATATGGACAGTCAGTCAGTTTCACCACTTTGTAACATGTTGTGTTTTTCTTCACCCCCACCTGCTCCTTTATTTACATTTTTCAGGACACGTGACGGTGTTTATCACTCACTTAAAGCCACTATGTGTAGATTTTTTTTCAGGCGATTATGATGGTTTTTCTTTGTAGGAAATTAACATATTACTGATGCTACCACCAGATGGCGCCAAAGAAAGACATTTTCCAATCCTAGACATATAAACCTGAAGGATTATGAATGTAAAACAGCTAAAATCACACGGTGACGGTTATGGAAGGACGATGGCTAAATAGAAAAAACAAAAACAGTAATGTTACTGATTAGTTGCTGCGACTACACGCAATCAGTTGCCATCTTAAAAGCGACTTTGGTGGGTCAAAATGGTGATAAAACGGCAATGAGGCAGAGTCATTCTGCTATCAGTTTGCGATTGAATCGAGTCAAGTTGGCAATCACATGCAATTTGTTTGTGATAATATGGTGATTAACTGTGATAAATCAGTCTGTTGCAAATCACATTCACATTTAAATCAAATTCACATTAAACAGAAATTTAGATTAACTACTTACATTCAGACTCTAGCCAGAACCTCAGATCTGAAAGAGAAATTCAGAAATTCCTCCACAAATAGTGACGTAGTTGCTGCAGGATGGCAATTTAACAGCAAAATAACACAGGTGCTCAGCAACTTTGCTTTTATGCAGGAATATAACCAGAATACAGCCAGCTGGGAACCAACTGAGTCAAGCCCCCCTATTGCAAAGAGAAGTGTTGCACTCATCAACGCAGACTGACTGATTACAACGTTATGGGAATCTGTCTGTGTTTAAAAATTAGACGGCAGTTACTTGCAACCAATCTGTCTGAGAGTGACTGCAGTCAGTTTGAGTCAGTCTGCAATTGTTTGGAGACAGGTTGCCTCCCACCAGGCGACCTTTGCAAAGTCGATTAGTTGGTTGATGCAGCTACTTGTAATTGGTTTCCGACAGCAAAAAAAAAAAATTTAATGCAGTCACTGGACAAGCAACAATTTTTCCTAGTTGCAAAGAGGTTGCCGTCCTATTTTTGCTGTAGAGTGACTGAGCCATTAATAAATCTCCATTCTGCCCAAATTTTGATTGGATCTCAATAAGCAAATATTAGGTAGATGGGGTGCAACGACTAGAAACCCTAAAAAGGCCTCATGAATCATTTACTGTCATTTAATTGATTTACTGCTTCATCAAAAAGTAAATGGCAATCTTTTTTATTATTATTTTTAAATAAATGACATTTAAATAATTATAGACTTGTAGCTTCTCAGTGGAGAGGTTTTTAAAATTTTTATGGGATATTAAAGTTATATTTTATATTCTAGACTGTAATCAGATGAAACAAAAAAATAAAATCGTTTTAGGAAATTTTGATTTTGATAAAACAGACTTTTGTTTTTTTCAATTACAAACCAAACAAATAAAAGCAATTGTGCTGCCGGAGGTTTCTTCCTGTCAAAAGGGGATTTTTCCTTCCCACCATCGCCAAGTGCTTGCTCACAGGGGGTCGTTTGATTGTTGGGGTTTTCTCCAGAATACTGTAGGGTCTTTACAGTATAAAGCACCTTTAGACAACTCTTGTGGTTTGGCGCTATATAAATAAAACCTGAACTGAATTGCTGACTTGACTTGATTCAGTCTGTAAGTTCACATATGCATGACATTTGGATAGAAATGGGGAAGAAGCTCGTTTGTTAGTACCATAAACTGTATATAAAAGATGGGTGTAGCCAGTCTTTGAAGCCTTAAGCTGAGGATTCTCACCATCTCCATCATTGTGTTTTGAAACTGGATGTAATTAGTGAGGGATGAAAAACCCCGTATACTGTACGTTCATAGGCTTGTCAAACTCAAGGAGGGGCCTGACCTAAAGCATACCCTGATTTATGGTCCTTTTTGACTCTAATCGGGACCAAAATTTACAAAATGAGCTTCATGTTGGATTCAGTAAGACTTGAACCTTGTGACTGAGGCCATAAAGTCATCAGGAAAGTTTTTACCGAGGTCACAGAGCGAGGGACAGTCTAACTTATTTTGCAACCAGAGGAGTCGCCCCCTGCTGGCCATTAGACCACAAACTGCACTGGGTTCACTTTTCAGACCTAGAACCTATGTCCATCTTTTATACAAAGTCTATGGTTAGCACAAGTGTTGGACTGGCTTCATCTGCCAGTAATTTGAGAGTCTACCCAAAAGATGATGCTGTTTTATAGATTATATGTCTTGGGTATAACGTTTTGATGAGCAGCTTGGCGGGAAGAGGTGAAGTTACTGTATGTGACATTTGAACGTGCTATTTCTTAAGAGAGTGGTAAAACTGTAAAGATTGCATTGACAACTTTACAAATGTATGACGCTGAACACTTCCAAATATGTGTCATTATGCAAAAACTGTTTTTTTGTTTGTTTGTTTTTTTTTTTAAGGTTACTTTATCCAGTTACCCAGAAACAAACAAACAGATCCTTCCTTCTGCCTGTGTCACAGTACATTTACTGGCTGACTTTAACCAGAGCAGAGCTTATATATTTACTTCCTAATTACAGTGTTTATTGTTGTAAACCAATAAAACCTACAGTTTTATTGGTTCAGTCAATGGCAGGAAAAAAAGAAGAAGAAGAAAGCTGTGTGAAAGGATGATGTATTTCATAATGTAAACAGTGGGAAGCTGCACTGTAAAATGGAGTTTCTGAATGAAGTATTTATGTGTGAGGAGAGCAACTTGTGAAATGTGTTTAAAGCCACAGCATTAAAACCATCTGCCTAATATTGTGTACACTGACTCATTCATTTTGGCATGAACACGGACCTCAGGGGATGCCCTCTAGTGTCGGGCACTGGGACTTTTTTTTTTTTTTTGGATTCTGTGGAGGGGTGACCTCCATGGATTGGGCTTGTTCTGAGCTTGATTGTGGGTAAAGTTATAAAAAGGAAACCATGAACTTTTCCTAAATCGAATCAAGTAGTTTTGTTGCCTTTATCTAACAAACCGCAACTGAAACCTAAAGAGAATCTAAAACAAACTGAATATTTTAGCTATTTTTCCACACTTGTGATTGAACTGCAATGAGGAATTTGTAGGCTGGGTAAACTCCTTGAACTCCTCGTCATGTTCCTTGAGATGGTCCTGAACAGTTGAGGAACAAATGTCCTCAGAGTGGATGTGGGTTTGGTCGGCAGCAGCTTTTAGGTCGTGCATTTCAAAGTAATTCACCCATGGACAGGACCCAACGATTCCCATCAGAAAAACTGCATTTTAATGAAGTGATCAACATTTTTCACTTCATCTGTGAGTGGTTTTAATGTTGTGGCTGATTGGTGTATTTTTACATTAGTGACCAATATGTGTAGGGGCTGTAAGTTATGCCATTAGCTGTGCCATTAAAACATTTAATTTCAGTCATTTCTAAACTAATCAGCTGTAGTCTTCTCATGCCTTTCAGTGTATTTTCTCAAACACTCTTGCCATGAATACTGTCCAAGGAGAAGAGTAAGTGTTGGATAGTTTAAATATAGCTCACAGTCAGTGGCTTTTAAGGGTTTTAATGTCAATAAATGTCAACTGCACATCTTACAAAAGCCTTCAAAGTTCTTGCACTCTGTTTGAAATGTGACATTTTGATTTAGTTATACAATAAATAGCAGTTGCTACCTTTGCTACCTTCTGTGTACAAATGTACAGTCCTTGTCAGTTTGGTGGTTTATGTCATGACTATTTTTAATTTTTTTTTGGTGTTTAAAACATGACTAAAAGGTGTTTTATTCTTTGAGAGCAGCATCACACTTCTATAAATAAATGAAGAAGTTCTCAAAGTCAGTGTGAGTCAAGTATTATTTGATGCAGAGCATGCAGCTGTGCAAGCTCAGGGTTACAAAGCACCCAACACTCCCAGTCAGTAGTTACACCAAGTTACAAATACATCATTAAAACATATTTTGTCACCAGAAATACATGTTTGGTTGTGCTTCATTATACAGTCATCTAAAAGTTATTTGACACATCAATCCAAGCTGCTGTCTCCTAGCAACAAGCTCTAGGTCCAATTAAATGATGTCTCATTCAGTCCTCACTCATGACTGTACTAGTATCAGAATCAGTTTAAATTCTTTCCACAGTGTAACATGCAGGGAGTCGCTCCTTTGAAGGATTTCTGTTCAGTGTCGTCATCCGTCGGCTGTCAGTGACATTTCACAGTAGCTGACTGTTAATGAGAATGTAAGTGGATGAAAGAGGTACAGTGGGTTTAGAAAGTATTCAAACCCCCTTCACTTTTTTCAATTTTGTTATGTTGCAGCCTGATGCTACAATCATTTAAATTCTTTTTTTTCCTCATTAATCTACACTCAGGTCCCCATAATGACAAATTGAAGACAGAATTTTAGGATTTTTTTGTAAATTTATTAAAAAGAAAAAACTGAAATATAACATAAGTATTCAGACCCTTTACTTAGTACTTAGTGGACAAACATTTGGCAGCAGTTACAGCCTCGAGTCTTTTTGGGTATGATGCAACAAGCTTTGCACACTTGAACTGGGGGATTTTCTGCCATTCTTCTTTACAAATCCTCTCCAGCTCAGTCGGGTTGGATGGGGAGTGTCGCTGGACACCCAAATTCAGGTCTCTTCAGAGATGTTCAATAGGGTTCAAATCAGGGCTCTGGCTGGGCCACTCTAGGACATTCACAGAGTTGTCCCGAAGCCACTCCTGTATTGTTTTCGCTGTGTGTTTAGGGTCATTGTCATGTTGGAAAGTGAACCTTTGGCCGAGTCTGAGGTCCTGAGCACTGTGGAACAGGTTTTCATTGAGGATATCTCTGTACTTTGCTCCATTCAGCTTTCCCTCAACCTTGACCAGTCTCCCAGTCATTGCTGCTGAAAAACACCCCACAGCATGATGCTGCAACCATCATGCTTCACTGTTGAGATGGTATTAGGTAGGTGATGTACTTATCCATGAAGCCAGATGACAAACACCAATTTCCTAAACTACAGGCATGTCTTAAAGATATAAAGGCCTGGATGACCTCTAATTTCCTACTTCTAAATTCAGATAAAACTGAGGTTATTGTACTTGGCCCTAAAAATCTTAGAAATATGACATCTAACCAGATACTTACTCTGGATGCCATTACTTTTGCCTCTAGGGACACTGAGTATTCTTGGAGTCATTTTTGACCAGGATGTCGTTCAACGCACATATTAATTAAATATGTAGGACTGCTTTCTTGCATTTGCTCAATATCTCTAAAATTAGAGGCATCCTGTCTCAGAGTGATGCTGAAAAACTAGTTCATGCATTTATTACTTCTAGGCTGGACTGTTGTAATTCATTATTATTAGGTTGTTCTAAAAGCTCCCTGAAAAACCTTCAGTTAATCCAGAATGCTGCAGCGAGAGTACTGACAGGGACTAGAAAGAGAGATCATATTTCTCCCATATTAGCTTCTCTTCATTGGCTACCAGTTAAATCCAGAATTGAATTTAAAA
>VUQI01027031.1:0-19235 GCA_015106735.1 Paratilapia polleni
GTTCTTTGCACAACCCACATACTCAACTCTGCTGCTCAACCCACAAATGCATTTTCCTTACAAATGTGGCACCATTTAAAGGGAAATAAATAGGCTTTCCAACGGTATGAGATTTATTGCCAAGAAGCATTGTTACAACAAAGAAACAATCGACCAAACACAAATTTCCTTACTTTTTGTGCTAATTTTATTTATGATTATTCCATTAAAAATGATATGGTAACAGGGTTAAAATTAGAGTAACGGGCTTGCACAAGATAACAGGGTTGAATGGATATATTTGTTATATATATTTGTAGATTATGACATACCTGTGAAAAACAAATACTCAGGACCACTGAAATGTTATTTTATTTTATTTATTTTGTTTATTAAGTTTTTAACGTATGTTTGTAATGTTTGTTTTAAATGTATGCTAACAGGATTTCAAGTAAAAGTAACAGGGTTACAAATTAGTGCTAGTATTTGTGTTTTCACAGAAAAAGATGAAAAAGATGCAATCTGTGGAATGTAATGGACTGTGAAAGTCAGGGATAAATGTAGTTATATTACTAAAGGAAAGAAATTGAAATTAATTTGTCTTTATTTGGTAATGTGGGTAACAGGGTTGCATTAGTTAGAGTGACACACTCAATCTAGTCAGAAAAGACTGGAAAAATACAAAATGTGTCAAAGAGGACTGACCTTTGGCCTACCCATGGTGTTAGCACACAACTCGATCATGCCACTTCCTGTTTGTCATGTCACTCGCTGTTTTGTCTCTTCCTTTCCCAGGCTAAATAGGTTTCAGTAGCAGGGTTGCATGTTGTGGGACACAACTTGCACTGCATATTTACTGTTCTTTAAAATATGCTTTAAAATAAATTGGTTTAACAATTATAAGACGCATGTATCAACAAAATCAAAACCAAAAAAGTGGATTTATATAATTATTTCTTATTTCTTATTTCAACTGTTATACTTGACATGCAGTTTGGTTATCAAGAAGTTGAGACAAGAGAAAAATGCCATTTTGGGGGTTCTCAAGAGCTATTTTATATTTTGAATAATATTTTGGAACCACTTTTTCAACAACTAGGTTTATATTTTGTTTCAGGACAAATGTAATTTACATAACATTTTAGTGAATGGATTATTTTCAAATTCATGGGTGGCACAGAAAATGTCTTGCAATTGTAGAATGGCCCAGGAAGCAAAGTTGTAGTTGTAATCATCACACATAAGACAAAAGGCAGCAAAATGCATGTACACTCTAGTTACGTCATTAAATCCCACTTTCAGCCTATTAATGCAAAAACTTGGTCTCCATTTATAATGGATAAAAAATAGTTAAGCTGCAATTCTTCTGCGGAGACCTGCATACTTGGTGGTGCATAGTCTAACTCACTGGATGTGAACTTATAGGTATTAAGCTACGCTCTTATTATTCTCCCGTTAAGATATGTCCGTGTTACCATTCTCAAAAAAAAAGTTTGCTACACTAAACAACCCCACAGCTAGCAAACCAGACACTGAAAATGCCAATGTCTGTCAATATCATTGAAACTCAAATCAGTCTTTTACATTTTTTCTGGCTTGCTTTTGGGGTAATTAACATTTTTAATGACAATGTTTGCCAAACCTCATGTAAATGCTTTTTTTTCCTGCCTTTACCTGATTGTCAGTTTTAGTGCATACCAAAAGAAGCGATGAACTTCTTCCCCTCTTTTTATTTTTTAATCCAGGTGAAGAAGTCTCTGTGTGTCCTTGTGCAGCACGGGGCCTGTACGTTCACTTCAGGCCGCAGAGGACCTGGCAGCCCGACAGAGTATCATGCCAGCTGTGACAGAATCCTTAGGATTCTGCGCTACCCACGATACATCTACACCGCAAAAACCCTGTACGGTGACACAGGAGAGCTGATCGTAGAGGAGTTACTACAGAGAGGCCACATGATGATGAGCAGCACAGTTAAGACAGTGGCAGACCGTCTCACTCAGAACATGGAGGGTCAGTGTTGGCATCAACCAAAAATGGATGTTTTGAAGGCTAGATCTGGGTGTAGTAGATGGGTTTGCCATTTACTATAACCAGTAGACACAAGTTTAAAAATTTGTGTGGGCATCACTCAGGATTAGCAATTAACATTTAAAACAGATGACTGTAAAAAGCTAAGGCCTAGTCACAATTTTTCCTTTGACCTTATTAATGTTGGAACATCTTTGGAGACACTAGTACTTGCACTATCTTCACAATTCAGCTGTGCTGGTTTCACTGGGAAAAGGGATTTAAATGTGATGACTTAGCACGTGTAGTGAATACAAGGACATGTAACAGCAGGCTTTTTCTATTGTTGCTGTAGAGGGCCGCAGCATGGATTACAGTGAAGTGTCCTCTGCCTTTTCCAAACTGGTGGAGACCCATTTTCTTCAGCGCTGCCCTCCACTGGCAGGAGCAGGAACTAAAGACAGCTCTGCTCCAAGTGAGACTCCTGCTACCCCTGGTACTCCTGCTGCTGTCCCGCCCACACCAGAGAGCTTCTCCGAATGCTATAAGGTACCTAATGTGACACTTATAGGACGGGGCAAACGGCAGCTCGCCAGTGAGGATGGAGAGGAGCAAAGAAGTGCAAAAAGGGCCAAAATGGATCCAGAGGTCAGTGTTTGAAACATTTTCAATTCAGTTCAATTCAGTTCAGTTTTATTTATATTGCGCCAATTCACAACAATAGTCATCTCAAGGCGCTTTGTATTTTAGGGTAAAGACCCTACAATAGGTCTGTCTACAATTTTGGTTACTTTCAACAAATCTACAGCATAAACTCCTGCAAATTACCTCTTAAGTCCTCTGTCCATTTTATTTATCTTGCTGCTTATCGTTCATGGGACCTTTTATTTCTCTCTGTGTCCTTCATATGCTCTGTATCTCTTTGCTCAGACACATGGTGACGAGGGGATTTACTGGCAGGTGAATTTTGAGCGGTTCCATCTCCACTTCAGAGACCAGGCCATCATCAGTGCTGTTGCCAACAAGCTGGACCAGGTCAGATTTACACACAGATGCTGAAAAAATATTATTTAACAATTTTAGAACACACTAATTTACTGTCCTGTTTTGTTATGATTATTATTATTATCGTCAATTTATGTACATAACACCCTTTCAAAATGTGGTTTACAAAGGAAAAACAAAATATGCTACATCTTTAATGATTCAGCAAAAAAAAAAAAACAACAAAAATCCTAAACAAACAAATAAACATAAAACTAACTTAGTAGTTGAAAAATAGAACTTTGAGTTTATTAAAAAAAATACATTTTGACCATACATTTAAAGATGATACTGATTATGCAGGCATTAGTATTTCAGACAGGGAGTGCCAGACCTGAGAGCCCTGACTAAAAAAGCTCAGTGACCCACAGGAAAATATGGATGCCACTGTTATGTCTGTGTGTTATATGAAGCTACAGCTAAGAGTAGATTTACCTATTGCCAAAAATGTGAACAGACACATTTTCCAAAATGTTGAACTGTTCCTTTTTAGGACTCTTTTAGAGGGTTGGCTTCAGTGTTTCTCACTAACAAAGGGGAATTTGGCTTCATTAGTAGTTATTAGTTATTATTATTATTATTATTTTTTAGTTAAATGCAGGAAAAAAACCCTCAAATCTCTGTTTAACTTGGTTTTGAATGGGAATCAGATTGCATTAATGAGGGATATGAGGAGTAGATGTATGAGCCTACTGTTTTTGTGAAAGAACATGTTATAGGCTTTGTTATATCACTATAACAAAGCCTGAGTTTTCTTGCCTATCCTATACTACAATCAGTTAATATTATGATTAATTAGGGGTATAATGATTGATTGTCTTCTTAATCCTCACAACTCAGACTAGCAGTGAAATAGTGAGGACCATGTTGAGGATGAGTGAGGTTACAACCTCGCCCATAGCCACCTGCACAAAGCCCCTCTCAGCCAATGAGATCTTCAGGTCCCTCCCAGCCGGCTACAACATCCCCAGACCCATCTTAGACCAGTACCTCACTCTGCTGGTGGATGACCCGGTATGACCTCCAAACAACGTATTGTGTTTTTTTAAATCCACACAAAATGTTTATGTCTTCTTCTCCTTCTCATTTTTAAGATGGAGTTCGTGGGGAAAGCTGGTGAAAGTGGAGGAGGGATGTTTGTTGTCAGTATCCTTTTTCAAATGTACAGGGTCCTGGGTGTTTTTCCATGAACCAACACACTAGTTTATACGATTAAATTCATGAAACCCAGTGGCTTTTCTGAGCTCCTCTTTCAGATCTGCACAGAGCACTGGCCAATCTGGCACGGGCCACACTTGAGTCTGTAGTACAAGAGAGGTAAGCCAGTGTTTATGTTAAATGTGTATACATGCAGTTGTCTTATTATCAGCAGCTCCTTATTAATTAAGTCACTTTTAATCTGTCATCAGGTTTGGGTCCCGATCAGCTCGCATCTTTCGTCTGTTGCTAAGAAAACGTCACCTGGAGCAGAAGCAGGTGGAGGATTTTGCCATGATTCCAGCCAAAGAGGCTAAAGACATGCTGTACACACTGCTGTCACAGAACCTGGTCCAGCTACAGGTATGGTGATGATCGACTGTTAGTTGTTTCTAAAGCATACTGCACTGCAATTTTTGGATTGATTAATATGTCCAAACAAGAAGACGCAACAATCACTGAAATGAATTTTGAGCCAGATTACTTGTCTGTTAACATGAGTGACTGCCTGGAAAGGAGAAGTAATCCAAAAAAAAAAATTAATAAATCAGATCCAAAACCTACTTTTAAAATTATTTGGCACACTTTTTTTTTTTTGCTTAAGTGGATGAGCTATTTTTCAAAAAGCACACTTTTAAGACGTTGTAGCCTTATCTTTTATTCCAAATTGTTTTTGGAACAGTGACACAGGGAGAATTTAATAAAAGTGGTCATTTGACAGTTTGAATGTGCACACAACTGATGATTATAGAATTCAAAGTCACAGACAAACATTTTACTCTATAATCTACCTGGACATCATCTCACAACAACCACTATACATTTTGTCTTTCAGGAAATCCCAAAGACTCCTGACTACGCTCCCTCTCGCACCTTCTATCTCTACACTGTTAATCAGCTCCCTACTGCAAGAATGCTGCTACAGAACTGCTACAAGGTAAAACAATAAACTCACTGCATGTAACCTTTAGATCTCTGAATAGGAGAGGACTTCAAATCGTCTTTCACGCTGGTTTTTGCCTTCAGTAGTGTCTTATCTTTGGAGGTTTTTCTTCTGCAGACCGTAGCCAACCTCATAGAGCGACGCCTCTTTGAGACCAAAGAGAGCAAGTGAGTCTTTCATTAGTGATTTATTTTAATGTGCCTCACTGCAAGCCAGATAATATCTGTTGTCTGGCACACACACTGCCACAGATAAATGGGTTGGTGGTTTTTGGTTTACAGGCGCCTGCTGGAGAAATCTCAGCGAATCGAAGCCATCCTGGCGTCTCTGCAGGCCAGCGGGGCCGAGCCTGAACAGCTGACTGAGGTTGAGGAGATGATCACTGCTCCTGAAAAGCAACAGTTGGAAACCTTAAGGCTTCATATTAATAAGTACGAAGACACAACTAAGATTCTCTTTTCTAAAGTTGATGAGGCTCTTCTGTGGTTTAATGGTGCTCCTGTTTTCATTGTTTCCTTTTCTCCTTTAGGTTAGATTCTGCAGAAAACCAAGTAGATGAAACCATCTTTCTTCTAGAGTCCTACGTCAGCTCAGCCACCGCATCCACATGAGTCAGACTTTGGAGCTTTACATTTCATCCGTGGAGTTACTTTTTGTGTGTGAATGCTGTCGAGTATGACTGTTTTATAGTTTATAGCTGGGATGTTTCTGTTTGGAGTGAAATAAAATCTGATTTTTGTTTTTTGCCTTTTTTATTGTATATACGTCAGCAATGAATAAATAAAGAACAAGAATATGTCTTTAAACTGTTTTAATTAAAGAACAGACAAAAACTGTAGGACCAAGTGATTGAAATATAAAACCATAAAAATGTCTGCAAGTTAAATAGAAGAACTGTGGTGTAATACACTTTGCGTTTCCTTAAAATTAGAAAAAGATTATTTACATAAGTGCCCCTGACCCTAGAAACAGTGGGTAGTGCATTACTGTTGACCCCCCGATACTCTCTTTGGTCCTTAATTTCCCTGCTGCGTCTGTGTCTCAAATCCCATCCCAGGACTATCTCTGTGCCTGGTAGGAGGTGGCTCTACTCATCGGGTAGTCTTTATTGCAGATGAGTGTATTCATGGCAGCAAAGGGTGTGCTCAGTCCTCGTGGTTTTCATCCTCTTCTCTCTGTTTACGTGTGAAGAATCCAAGCTAACAAACGGAGAAATTGAGATTGATTTAATACTTTCTCATGTTTTCTTTAAGAAATCTGAAGTGAAATTTGAGTTCAGAATACCTTCCACAGTATGAAAATAATGAGGGCCAGCAGCAGCAAACCCCCTATGATGCTACCAATCAGAATCCAGAGCGAGATGGGAATAGCTCGGCCCTTCAGCACCTCCAGCACAGTCTAAAGAGAAGAGAGATGAAGGGAGAGATTAGAGAAAATTAATTTTATGCATATTGTGCTGCTCAGAATCCTCCTGTGGCCTTACCTCCCTCCAGACTGTTCCTGCGCTCAAAGTAATGAGGTTAGTCTCCTGAGCCGCGAGGCGGTATACACCTATTATCTTCACTGACTTATATTTGGCCTACAGAAAGAAACATACAGAATATGATGAATGTTTGTGTCATAGGAACAGAATTTGAAAATCTGCGTGCCGTTCTGTGACTCACTTGTCGGAAAAAATCATCATGAACTCTGCGGCTGACCCGAATGATGGCATCCTTCCCTCTCGGAAGCTGCTGGACTTGACACACGACCTCTGTACACCATGACCTGCTACAGTTCTACACATGTAAACACAAACATTAACATCTGTGCTGGTGCTGGTGTTCAAAAGCTGCTGTGCAGCAATATGGGGCCTCACCAGTATGTCATCCTGCATCATGTCTTCAGGATGAAGGGGACGCACATCTGCCTGTCTGGCCTTCAACTGCGCTGGATCACTGAGCACGCTGCAGTTGACTGTCACCTACGGGGTAATTTAAATATGTCAGATATGATCTAAAAGCCTGATAAAAATACACACAAACAGCACTCACGTTTATTGAGAAGACATCAGTGACAGTCATGAAGACTCTGTCTCCTGCAGCCACAGAGGGCAGATGCAGCTGCAGCTCCAGATTACTCACAGAGTAACAGCCGAGATTCTGCAGCTACAAACACAAAGAAAGAACGCTAAAACATTTGCCTTGTCTAATCATTTTACAGTGATCAGAAAAGTAAGCTTTTTTTTTTTTTTATTGGGACCTCTATAGATGATACACGTTTACCCTGAGCTGTGTGTAGAATTCTGGTCCAATTGCTTCTGACATTGTCCGAGTTGGATGGACCTCATAACGGTTCAAATTAGATTCACTGCACAGAAAAACAAGGGAAAAGAACAGCACATGAATGCCCACGCAGAAATAAGCTACTTTATAAATGAAGCTTAAATATGTCAAATCTGTGCAAACATACCTGCTAACAAAAAGATCTGGTTCATACTGAACAAAACTTTGCAGCTGAACACTGTTGTCCCCCAGAGTATCTTCTCTCTCCACACTGTCACTGTAAGACAAACAGAGGGTTAAAAGAAACTCAGCCTGTCAAACAGACATTTTCAATGTATGTGCTGTGCAACCAAAATCAGTACTCATTGTTTGCTAAATGCTCCAGCATCTAAAAACATGTGTATGGACACTACTGTGTAGAGAGCTACCTGGAAACACTGAGCTTCATTTGCACTCGATTTTGCAAAGATGTGCAGCTGAATTCAAACTCCAGCATGAAGTTAACCTGCAAACAAAAAAAGAGAGCAACTTGCTGAAGTGACACATCCCAACTGGAGGAAGTGAAGTATGAGTGGGCTGAGTTGAGTGATTGATGGAGCTATTTCCTCAGCATGAACGTACCTTTGACTGGGAGCGGAATACTGGATAACTGACATTACATGAGTGGCTGTTGGCGGTAAGTGCTGTGCACTCGATCTTGAAGTGAGCAACCTCCTACAATAAAAAAAGACAGATGAATAAAGAGAGGATCTGTGCATGTAGATAAATGTTTATGGTTACTTAGAGATGATCCCTCGTGTAATAGCAGTACATGTATGTTGTTTACCCTGATGCTAAGGCTGGAGAAGTGGAGGTTGCGTGAGTAGTGGAGGATCAGGCTGGTGTTGTAGGCGTTTTCCAGTCTGTTCTGAAGTTGCACCTCCACTGCCAGACGCCTACGAGGGCTGCGAATCACATAAGGCTTCTGTCTGTGGAGAAAACACAATAAAAACTCACTGTGACCCAACAACTGAGTAAATGTTGAAGCTTGTTAAACTGCTGGGGAAAAGAAAGGGAGCACTAGAATATCTCAAATCTGTACCTTGTCCCAGAGATGTCCATGTGTGTGTGTAGCATCAGGTCAGTTGTACACACATCATCCTCACCACAGTCTTTAAAAAATGGGATCTGGACAGATATAGGAGGCAGGGGCAGCATGCTAAATGAATGTGGAAACCATCAAGGATATATAATGTTAAATTGTGTGCCACTCACAGATTTCTTGATAGTAGTTGGCCACCCTTCATCCAACACAGGACCACTTTCTGTGTTGTTGATCTTAAACCGCAGCGAGAAGATGATGGGACGGATGTAATCTGCCGTGTCCTACATCGAAGACAGAAACAAATGTCAAAAAAGTGTGACTCTTCCCATCCTGCTTTGTGTGAATGAAAGATGGAAGGCACACTCACATAGACATGGAAGGGCAGTTTGTAGCACAGAGTTTTCCCTGTCTGGACTTGGACTGCCAGCTGGGTCTGTCGGTGGGAGCTGTCATCAAACAGCGCCCGTGCTGACAGCTTCCTGTCATCCAACATGGCCCATACCCACAGATCTGAAGAGAGAGCAGGCGATTGAGACAAAAACTCCAACTTTAGAGTAAAATAAAATAATTTCAGTGCCTGTCTTGTTGTTAAGATAGGAATGGGTAAGCAACTGAATATGGGGTTTGTGGAAAAAATAAAGGTTTCAACCAAAAGTGTTGCTGTGTGGTCCAGGGGAGCGGGAGACAGCTTTAAAGCAGGCAGTGGCATTCAGACAGGCTGATTCTCTGCCTCCCCTCTGGCAGGTCTTCTGAATGACATTGATGGAGTGTGGCTGGAAGGACAGACTCACATTGATCTGCACAATGTTGCGAGAGCTAGAGACAGGAGTGGCAATCAATGGAAAAACAGTATTTAGCCATGTGACACTGCACAGTTATAACAATCAGCAGATTTTTAAAAATGTTTTTACATGTGGGAATTAGCTGTTTATAAACGATACACATTTTTGTGTTTTATGAGGCTTCATTATCTCCCAGTGCTTGCAGATTTGCAGATACATGACTTTGCCTTCCTGTTATACCTTTCCTCCTCTGTGCCTACCCACCTGAGTAGTACAGCACTTCCCTGTGCCCCCACTGCCAAGTCTATTAGGTCATCTCCATCCAAATCCAACCGAGCACTCAAACTTCGGCCAAAATACTGCAGGGAGGGGGAGATTGATGATGCAGCTATACGCTGTGATGAGGAGAGAGGCAGAAATTAGTCTGACTGAATTCTGAGATGCACCAGCAAAACCTGTAGTTGTAAAAGGGGATACCTGTTTATAGTTGTGGATGACGTAAATACCGTCGCCATGATAGACATAGATGGCCCCCCGGTGTTCATCCTCCAGCGGGGCTCCCACCAGCAAATCAGTGAAGCCATCATGGTTCAGATCTGGAGCGGCTGCCAGTGCATAACCAAACCTGGCATCCTGGGACTTGTTGTCTGACTTCAGTGTACCATTGGATACAAAAACCTCCTCCTGAGAAACAGAAAGAAGAGAGAAGAAAGATGGATGAGTTGATGGTAACAGGAGACACTGCAGGAGTAAAACAGGGATATCATTCATTGTTGTGTGTTAGGAATGCCTGCATAATTGATATAAAGGTGATTGATCCATCCATGCCACTGCTGTCTTACCCCATTGAGGGTGTAGATATAGACTCTACCAGCCTCCTTGTTTCCTGAGCCAAGGTACATTGGAGCAGCAACCAGAAGGACATCAGTGATGCCATCCTGGTCAATATCCAGCCCACACACTTCACTGCCATAGTAAGAGCCGATCTAAACACAGAAACATGTTATTTCATCTTACTGCCAGCAGGTGGAGTGCTTGCTTTAATCTCTGAAAAATTTGACTCCTACTGCTTACCGCTGAAAATTTTAAAACAAAAACAGACGGAAGAGAGAAGAGAGACTCATATAAGGGCTTTTACCTGTTCTCCATTGAGGGCCTGGACAATGTTGACATCACCTTCATCGCTGAGTTCAAACAGAATGACTTTTCCTTTGTGTTTAAACCGAGGAGCTCCAGCTACATACAGTTTTCTCCAGTCGCCAATTATCACAGAGGACACTGTGTAACCTGGAAACCCATAAAAAAGCACATCATTCAACACTGAAAACCTAATCTATGGCCTTCATTAAAGAGTTATACCAGTGTTATTACATATTTTAATGAAATACACTGACAGTAAAAATCAACATGCAGAAAAATATGCTTGCATTAAGTAAAATATTACATTTTGTTACTTATATTTTTCTCAATTTCTACATTCAGTTCATGTAGTTAAAAGTGTGGTCTGACACAGAAATATGAAATGTTGATAGACTGTTGAATGACTGATAGCTAGCAGAATAGCAGTGTATTCACAAGTTATGCTGAAACATAAACAAGTATGGTATGGAATCTCTTAACAAAAGTAGGAGTGAGGGGCCACGAGAGGAAAACAGCTGTCGGACGGGTAGGAGAAACAGCGGAAAGAGCCTCCTGTTGGCTTTGGTATATGAGAGAGGACATGAGCTGGAAACCTGGAGGAGAGGGGCAGTGACTTAGCCACCACTGCTGACCCGCCAGCTGGAGAGTGTCGTGGAAAGGGCCGAAACACTCTGTGAAGGCAGGAGAACACCTGATGACCTCTCCTCCAGGTTAAGGCTACATCCATTTAAAATGAGTGTAATGAGGCATCTTCTGTGTAATAAAAACTAGTAAACAAGGATGAATTTTGGGACATATTTCACTGAAAGGTAGTTCTGTTTAATACCCAGTCAAAACTGGATTTTCAGCCATGGAAAGGCTCTAAAAAGGCCTGAGGCTCTCTCTTTGGCAATTATTTTGTATGTGATATTACACTGAATACTTGGGGGGGGGGGACAAAAATCAAAACAGCAAATGCCTTATGTAAGTTTATTTAGAAAATAAGCAGGATATTAATTGAATATATTAATTATTTGCAGTTCTTTTTGATGGAGTGAGAAACAACTCATGTTCCTAAAGTGCTCCAGTATGGTTAAATGTGGCCTTCTGTGTTTGTCATGCCACAGCTTCATCATCACAAGAATGTTTCACCCATGATGACGGACTTTTTAAAAATCAGACAAAGCAGTACCATACAATAACTGCAAAGGCAACACATGTGGCGTCATGTTTGGTGGTGTGATATGAGGTTACCTAAATAAGCAGCATGATTTTTGAGCTCCAGAGGAAACTCGCTTTCAAAGGCCTCTCTGGATGGCATGATTCGTCCATTGGTCCCTTCTTTCAACACGCCACCATCCCAGTCATAGGCCCCCACCATCCCAAACAAAATGCCATCCTGAGGAATGGAGGAGGGTAATGAATGACGTGCACAGGCAAAACTCATCCAATCACTGGCGCACAAACAATTAAAACAGGTTGGACTTACATTCAGAGTGTGGGTGGAGAAGCCGATCTGGGACATCTCCATGTGGAACGAGCTCTCATTGTAGCCCAGCGTACCTAAAGGTGAAGAACAAGTCAAGTGGTGCTCCTTTGCACGTCTCCTCCCTTCCTTTTCCTTCCTCTCGGGATCTGATCATCAGCATCCTTGCTCACACTGAAGACAGACGCTGAAGGTGGCAGACATTTCCTTTCCTCCTGTCTCTTCCTCTCAGATTTCCCTGAACGTTTAAGGGTGGCATCACTTTTCATCACCCTTCCTCTCATGTTCCCGCAACTACTGTGATAGCTGAATATGCCCTTTTTTAGCCTTCTCTAAATGTTTTGTTCTTCCATGTACCTATTCCTCCATCACTCACATCTTTCCTTATGTAGTTTTCTTCAACAATTAGACAAATGGATAAATAATATTTTCTCGATTAAGTGATTCTTTTTTATCTTCAAAGGAGTCAGCATTTGAACTGTATTATTGAAAAGAATCTGTACACTTTAAAAATGCCACCTATGTTCATTATACAACCATTATTTCTTTGCTTGTGAGCAACAGCTAGTACCATGACATCATGCAGCACAACACTGCTGATAAACTGCTGATAAATCATGCTTTTTGAAAGACTAAACATGCAGATGAATGCTACTTTGACTTTCTTTTTTAACACTGTCACCTTCCAGAGTGAAGATGCGGTCACCCAGTGCATCCACAATGTCATTGAGCGCAGCTTCGTCGGTCACATTGAAAAAATATTTGTCATCAGGGTCACTGGCGATAAACTTGATCTCTTTAATGAAAGTTTCAGGGTCTTGCTGCCTCCGGATGTAATGACCCAGAACCTGAAGGAAGGTAGATAGATAAAAGACTTTAAAAGGAGAATGATACAGTAAATGAATGATCACCAGTTCAATAAAATACTGATGGATTACAGTGGAAGCAGAAAAAAAGGGCTGAACATAGACAGAGAACATAAGCAGATGAAAAAGATTTATACAAGAAAACAAGAGAGAAATTACATTTCCATGTCAGTAAATGAAAACAAACACACTTTGGAGATGAGCCACTGTCTGTGTAATTTACCAGTAATTAAGCAATACCTACAGTCAACAAATCAAGTGAAAAACATGAGATGGAAGGAAATGGTAGCCACCAGAGATTTGTAAATGAGGAACACAGGCCTAGCTGAGAGGTGACGAGATGACTGATACAGAGAATATACTGCAGCGGCAAAGCTTATGGCTTAATGCCTGAAGTACAAATGAGAAAATTCCATAAGAGAAACCAAACCCAAGATCTCCCCCTGTGACTTTGGCTAAGGAAATCCTCTGTTTTCAAAGGGCAGGGGATAGAGTAGGGTGTAGTGTGTAACATAAGGTGAGCCTACATTTAAATATGTACATTATGAACTTATAGAAGTTTAGAAATTCCACACAGAGTGCCAAATGCTGCTAGCTCTCACATAGTCATGAAAAGAGAACAGGAAAGAAGAATTGTAAAATAAACATAACACAAGTCTCCTGATTGCTTTGTTTCTAATTTACAAGTGTCCATATATACGGTGCATGGTGCTGTATAAATGTTTTAGCCTCTGGGCTGCACTGATGTATAAAACACAGTTTTCAGTGATTGTGCTCTTGTTTTGAAAGCTCTGACCTCGTTTGCAGCCATTTTTACTGCGCACACACAAAACCTTAAACACACAGACAGCAGCACAGAGAGCAACATCAAAAAATGTCTTCTGTTACAAGCAGTAATTACCTGTCATCACATTGACTTTTTTGGGCAAAAATTCAAACCAACACAACCCACCCCATTCCCTCTTGTTTGCTTCATCCATTTTTTGTTTCTTTCTTTCATTATTTAAGGCTGTGACTGTGTATAAAATGTCTGCTCTAGCTGTACCTTAAGTTTTTGTCACTGGCTGTCTGATTCCCTCTTTGAAACCCTGGTTTACGTAGTATTTTGTTTCTACCACTATCTTCACTTGATCTCTGCAGTCACAGCATTGGAACTATAGACACAACTGAATTTCATCTGTGCCCCTCAGAGCTTTTCTACCTTTATCAGAAACATTGTTCCTATCAATTTGCACACTTTTTTTCCCATGAAGAAATAGTCCCTATTAAAACTGTTACCCAGAGAATCAGTGACTTTAAGTGCTGCTGTTGAATACCAGGCTGCCATTAGTTTGTCCACCAGTTTGGCCTGTACTGAACTATGTCAAACTAGTGAAAGAAATGGCATAAAATTTAGAAAGATGCTTTGTAGATGATCAGTCCAAAAGCATTTGGAGATAATCCAACATTTTCTCAATGTGGTTGAACTTTGCTTTTTGGAGTAAATTATCATTAAATTTAATGCAGACATTCAAGACTACTTCTGGACTAGTATTAATTACTTCTGTCATCCTCTCATCTTTCACTTTGTCCAGTATTTTGGTGTATCACCAAATACCTCCCCAACTAACGACACACCCAATCAGTATCAGCTGCTCTGCGGTATCAGTGCTTTGAGTTTAGTGCTAACTAGAAAATACTGGCATCCTAACAGACTAAACCACTGCACTTCCTCAGTGGGGGATAGACTCAGCTGGAGTGTGGAGGGCCAGAGGAAAAATATGGAGTAAAACTAAGTTGAACCAATATGGTTTTGTAGTGAAAAATTAAAGAAAACTGGCAGCTGGCGGTATTGTGCTGACCTTTATTTAAAATATAATTCAGCTTGAATCCCTTTTTATTGTTAATGATGTAAGAAATGAAGTAAAGAGGGATCTTTTGGGGGTTCTGAAAGGGAACAAAAACATTTGAGAACCATGGCACTAAATGAAAACAACTACCTACCTTAAACTACCTGTTTAACATCAGCGAGTTAAGATGGACATGAACACTTAGGTCAAAGCATCACACACCTGCTATTATAGCTCTGAAATACTATAAATATGATGTTAAAATCCGTTTCACTGTTACAGCCATACTACAAACTTATCTGCATGCTCTGATACCACTAAAAGCTGTTAGAAAAAAGCATTTTTACTTTGGTGAACCAGTGCTTTAGGAACAGAGTGAAATTAGTTTTCCAAGATGTTTTCCTTTTGTGAAGCATTATGAGAAGCACATTCAGGAAGACATGGGAGAATATTCACTGGGATGTAAGTATGATCAAACTGCAGGATCTGTTGCTCCCAAGGCAGGGCAAACCCTTGTGAGTAGCTTTGCTTCAATACAACACATTATTGTAACTGACTTGTACTGTAAATAAACTTCTCCTTCTAGTTTATCTGATCTTCACCAATCTACATTTTTTTCCACAGTGGCCCTTTGCCACTCTTCCTGCATGGTTGGCTCATACTCTCCTCTTCTGTGGTTCCAGTGGAGTCTTTAGGTTCTCTTGCTTTTCTTGTGGGGCAGGGAGGGGTCTGCAGCCAGTCCTGCCAACTAGAATCTGTCTGGATTTCAGACTCTAACCGCGCCACCACTCGGTGTATTTCTGTGTGTTGAGGGGGTCGGGTGGGGCTGGAAAGGAAGCGTTTTTGTTCCCAGTTGGCTATTTTAGTAGACACAAGTGGTTCATTTGGTAATTTCGACTTATTTTGAGGGGGAGTGGTGGTGATATTGTGCGGTTGCCTAGGGGTGTAGACAGTCACTATACCACTTTCACACAATGCGTGAGGAATGTTGGGGATGCTCTACACAATCCACAGACAATGCAGGTTTGTTGTTTGTGTGTTTCCCACAATAGTTTTATCAGTAGTGTATAAAGAGTTTCTGAATCAACATTTTGAGCACCACAACCCTCAAGAATTCTCCCATTAAACCCCAGAGATTATGATTCTGTCAGGGTAGCACCTGTCCAGACTGGACAAAATGTACTCACAGCGATGGCATATCGGGTGATGTTTCTTTCTTTGCACTTCTCCAGAGCGCTTTCTAGTTCGTCCCCATCATGCGACTCTCCGTCTGTCACTACGATCATCACCTTTTTGGCCCCCTCCCTCGCTCCGCGCTCAGGACTGAATGCCTCTGTGCTACAAAGAAAGAAAGTGAGACAAATAAAGCAAAAAAAAAAAAAATGTCAGATGGTTATGCTGATCCTGCGAAACTGGATCAGATTTGAGACACAGAGAAAGAAAGAAAAAAGGAGCCAAAGTCTAGCTAGGAAATGAATGAAAGGGAGTATACCAATGAATATCAAGTAACTCAAATAAACATCCTGTGTAAGATAACACGCAACATCAAGCATTTCTCTGAGAAAAAAGAAAAGTAAAACACTGAGACACTGGGATTGAGTTGCTTCCCATCAAGCACAACACAAACTGCCCAAATCACAGCTGGACCTTTCCACAACTTTATTAGTCAGACTTGACACACATGCATTAGCTGCCAGTTGACTCCAATTGGTCACTGCATGCAATGTGCATGTGTCATTGCACACAGCAACCACATTTGTGCATTCCTGTCCAGTTGTGCTATGATACAGAGAGGAAAATTTAAATAACAAACATACAAACAGACCCATGCTGCACCCTGTTTGTCTGAAGGAAACCTGTTCTCAGTGGGAGCTGATTCAAGTGCTGAATAGGGCTGGTAAGCCTCAGACCAACACACACACACACACACACACACGCACACAGTGAATGAGGCAGAGAAGTCACTGCTCGTGAACTCAGTCATTTTCAGGCCTAACTCCAGCCCTTGACTAAATATAACATTGTGGTCAGCCGCAAGAAACTCAGAGTTAAAAACAACCGTTTCCCCTATGCAGTCTGCAAATTATATAGGCTGCAGAGCAGGAGAGGAGAAAGAAAGGAGAGGAGTGGAGTTAAAAGAAAAGAAACAAATAAATGAGAATAGACACATTAAGATGAGAAAAAAAGCAACAAACAGATAAACCAAATTTCAAGAACAAGAAGAATAAAGACATTAAAATGAAGTCAAACATTACACAGATTACAAAACCTGCTTCAATGTGCTTAGTGTCAAAATTTAGCGAATTATACAGTGGAATAAATTTGGTGGCAAAGATAGAAACACAAAAGAGTGGGGTGGGAATGGGGGAGAGAAGAGAGGAAAAAATGAGGAGACAAGACATACACAAACAGGTAAGAAGGAAAGGAAAAATAAAAAGGAAGTGTTTAAAGAAAGAAACAACAAGATGAGAAAGAAGGACAGGGAGATGAAAGAGCAGAGAAAGTGATGGGAGCTAATTGGGAAGCCTGGCTGTATTTACTAGCCATTTTATGGAGTCATAGCAGTGTGGTAATGACACAGCACAGCGGTCTGTGTGTGTACTTTAGTTACGTTTGTGTGTGTGTGTGTGTGTGGAGGGGGATGGTGTGGGTCTCAGACGGGTGGAGCAATATAAAAATCAGTGGTAAATCCAATTGTAGATGGGTTATTTCATGTTAATGAAGCAGTCATCTAGTCTGCATTCAAATTGTACTCTACAGTCTGGTACTAGTCTGGTATAATTCTGTAAGGAGATATAAAAGGATCAAGTTTTAGTTAAGTGTGTGACCAGACTACACAGCTGCTTTGAAGTGGTAGTCAGACTCAGGTCAAGTCCTTGACATGAAAAAAACGACACTTGTCACTTGTGCAAGCTCTTATTATGAGCTATGGTTATGATTTCAAGTTAAGGGATTTCTAGCAGCCGGGTAAAGAAGTGCATGCAAAATGTGAGCTGGTGTTGTCATTTTTAGATGGGGTGGAAGTTGTTATTCTGTAGGTTTTGTGCCTAAACTAAACCAACAGTAAAAACTAAAGTAATCAATGGGTGATAGTGAAACTTCAAAGTAGGCTGGGCAACTCCTCTGGCTGCAAAAAGAAGTACGATTGCATAGAAGTCTATGAGAAAATTACCCTACTCCTCAGTTAATTTAATACCTCAGTAAAAATTTTTCTAATGAGTTTATGATCTCAGTTGCTACTTTCAATTTTTATTTAATATACCATAATGTTCATTTGGTGATTTGTTCTCCCACTTAGAGTAAAACAGATGATAAAGTAGGGTATGCTTTAGGAGAGCCTATCTTTTGATTGATAAGTTGCTACTCTATGAACATGCAGTGTCCTCAATTTCTCTATCAGATCCACTGTTTGCTTGTCAGGTCCGATTTAAAAACCCAATTCTAAAAATTGGGACGTTGTGTAAAATGTAAATAAAAACAGAATGCAATGATTTGCAAATCTCATAAACCCATATTTTATTCACAATAGAACACAGAAAATGTCAAATTTTTAAATTGAGAAGTTTTACTATTTCATGAAAAATATTAGCTCATTTTAAATTTGATGGCAGCAACAAATCTAAAAAAAGTGGTGATGGGGGCAACAAAAGACTGGAAAAGTAAAAGCGTTAAAAGAAACAGCTGGAGGAACATTTTGCAGCTAATTAGGTTAACTGGCAACATGGTCAGTAACATGACTGGATATAAAAAGAGCATCTTAGAGAGGTAGAGTTTCTCAGAAGTAAAGATGGGAAGAGGTTCTCCAATCTGAAAAATCTGCATCTACAAATTGTGGAACAATTTCAAAATAATGTTCCTCAACATAAAATTGTGATATCTTTGAATATCTCATCACCTACAGTACATAATATCAAAGGTTTCAGTATCTGGAAAAATCTCTGTGCGCAAGGGACATGGCAGAAAATCAATATTGGATCGTGATCTTCGGGTCTTCCGGCAGCACTGCATTAAAAACAAGCCTGATTCTGTCATGGAAATCACTCCATGGGCTCAGGAACACTTCCAGAAATCACTGTCTGTGAACACAGTTCACCGTGCCATCCACAAATGCAGGTTAAAGCTCTAAAGAAGAAGCCATATGTAAACATGATCCAGAAACAATGCTGTCTTCTCTGGACTGAGGCAAAGTGGAAAACTGTTCTGTGGTCAGACAAATCTAAATTTGAAATTTTCTTTGGAAAACAAGGATGCCACGTCCTCCAGACTAAAGAGGAGAGGGACCATCCAGCTTATTATCAGCGCTAAATTCAAAAGCCTGCATCTCTCATGGTATGGGGTTGCATAAGTGCCTATGGAACTGGCAGTTTGCACATCTGGAAAGGCACCATCAGTGCTGAAAGGTATATACAGGTTTTAGAGCAACATTTGCTCCCATCCAGATGTCTTTTTCAGGCCTTGCATATTTCAGCAAGACAATGCTTAACTGCATACTGCATCTATTACAACAGCATGGATTTGTTGTAGAAGAGTCCTGGCGCTGAACTGGCTTGCCTGCAGTCCAGACCTTTCACCGATTTAAAACATTTGGCACATCATGAAGTTAAAAAAAAAAAAAAAAAAGACACACCCACCCCC
>VUQI01027032.1:6074-23990 GCA_015106735.1 Paratilapia polleni
GTATGGGAAACTTTTCAGTTTTTTTTTTTTTTTTTTTGTCCCCATATCTGTATTATGAAATAAATGTCCAAAGTGATTTTGCTATCTAATTTTTAATTACTAAAAGTTCAGTCACTTTCCGTCCTCCATAGATTAGACAGTGTTAAACACGCGCTTAATGGAGCTGCAGTTATGTTGTGACGCGGTAATTATTGCACTGTTTGTGCAATAATTACACGAGCATTGCCCAATGGCAGCAATATCCGAAAACAAAGGCACGAGGAGTTGGTTGGCTTTGGAGGACACTCCTCAATTTACAGCACGTGTCTGACCCCTCCTCAGACTCCTGCGCCGGGTATCAAACCATCAGCGCTTCTTCAGCCTCAGTCTCACACTGGCGCTGCTGAGAGGAAGAGCGGTGACAGAAACCAGCCCGGATTGCTTGTGGAGAACACCTCGATTTGTTCAATGATGGACGCTTCTGGCAAACGCACTGAGGGAGCGAAAGAGGATTTAAAGGAAGGCGAAGCGGCTTCTTCACGCTCCGGTGGCTGTTGCCAGAAATGTGTCCCTGGCATCATTCCGTTAGTTTACCGCAATGAACTCAAGCAACTTTTCAAACTAGCGGGACCAGTGGTAAGACTGTGTGGATACAAAAGCACTGCGCTTTATTTAACTGTAATCTGTTGTGAATTTGGACAGCGTTTGAAGTCACTCATTTGGCATCCTTATTTCTCATACTCTGTCTGTTGTTACTGGCAGGAAGAGACGTGTCAATAAACTGATAAACGTTAAACTTAGGACCCATTTTTAAGACAACAACCCTTTCTCAAGACTGTGTAATATCGCACGAGCCCTTTAAGGTTCCTCTCATTATCTGATTATAGGACTGCATTGAAAGTCACAGTAAAAAAAAATAAAATAAAAAATTAATTAATTAAAAAACCATGTCTTCTTAAAGGGTACCATTTAACCCCAGGGACTGTGTTCTAGGTGTGCTTTGTGCTGTCCTTATACCTGTTTAATTGCTGGGACTGGCTTGGCATCATGCTTATTTCATTTCAGATGCAGTGATTGTGGGTTTTTTGGAGTTATTTGCATTATATTACTGCCACACATTTCATTTAAACTTCTGCAGATGCTAGAAACACCAACGACATGTATTTCCTTAAATATTTGCTATATTTTAAACAGCTTAACTCACTGTGTTTGAACATTTCTGTTGTACCTCATGTTGTTCATTGTCCTTCAAATGAATTTCTAAGTACAACACATACTGTTAATGTCTCCTTTTTTTCTGCCTCAGGTCATTTCCCAGCTGATGATTTTTATGATTGGTTTTGTCAGCACGGTGTTCTGCGGTCACCTGGGGAAAACTGAACTAGCAGGCGTAGCATTATCAATTGCGGTGAGCAGGCATCTCAGTGCTGGTAAAATCCACTTGTTAATGTGCATTTTTTTTGCTCTAAGTTTTGCAATTTTTCCTTTGCAGGTGGTTAACGTAACTGGTATTTCCATTGGCTCCGGTTTGTCGTTAACTTGTGATACCCTCATATCTCAGGTAGGGTCCTGACCAGAGGTTTCACTTTATTTATGTAACCAAGACAAACACCTCCAGCACTGCTGGGTTCCCAGGTTCTCCTGGAGTCCCCTTTTAAACATTTCAACACTGAGCTTTTGTATGAAGTTATTTTTCTTTGATCAGTCATACCCTTGTTCTTTGGTGTGATTCAGTGTTTTCCAACTTTTCTTACTTGAGTGTCCGTCTACCTGTTTCACGCAGACGTATGGGAGCGGTAACTTGAAGCGTGTGGGTGTGATTCTCCAGAGAGGGGTTCTGATTCTGCTGCTGGCCTGTTTCCCCTGTTGGGCCATCCTCATCAACACCGAACCCCTCCTACTTGCTGTCAAACAAAGTCCTGAGGTCGCCAGGTGAGCCATTATTAACCAGCAATAACAGACACATGCAGCATCTCATGTTGTGACACTGTTGGGCATGTGTCTCACCCTTAAAGAAACTGAAGTTATGCAATATCCCAAGCACTGTTAACTTGTGCAAATTAATGCAATCTAATCTAAAGAAACATTATACCTGCAGTGGCCTATTGTTTGACCAACTGAGGCAGCAGAAACAAGCCGTTACCGCAACACTGGCAACCCTCCCAAAAAAGTTCACTGTGGTACAAACTGTGTTAAAATATTTTTTAAACCAGATTTGTTCATTTGGGATTTGCTTGCTCAAGTGTCATAAACTAGAAATGCATAGATTTCTGTCAAATTAGGTAACACAGATTACATATGCTGACCAATCAACTGTGTACACTTAATGATTTTATAGTCCAGTGACAACAAAAAAGCAGAGCCCACTTTGTTCACCAGCTAGTTGGCAACTTTTTCGGTTTGCCGTTTTGGTGCCTGTGTGAACTTTTTGAGGTGTAAATTTACAGCCCAAAACACTGAGCTAAAAGATGGAAAAGGCAACATTATGCTGAAGGGAACTGCAGTGTTCAGTAATAATTCTTGTAGCCTTCATGTAACCTTGTAGCTACATGTAGCGGCTAATTAAGATAAAATATTTGATGGCAGCTTTGCAACCCAGCAGCTACGTGTCTCTTCGCTCCTTCTTACTATTCAGACAGCCCACTGATTTTTTTTTTTCATAAACATAACAAGAATGGGTGCATTATGTAATATGAGGGCCGTTCTGACCTGTGAGGAATAATTTGTTAGATTTGTGTACTAGTTCACATCCCAACAGCCACTCAGACTACCTGCTATGCCTGTGGAGAAGGAAGTGGTGGCCTGATTGTTAATGATCTGTCTTGACTTTTGGGTAAAAGTTGCCAAAAAGGATAATTAACCTCATGAGACCTGAGCTCTTCTTTGGGATTTCTCCTAGCTATTTGGGATTAGTTGGACCTAATAAGTATACAAACTAAGCATCATCTTTGAACAGAAAGTATGTCATATGGGGACAATGGGTTTATTTTACAGCATAACACAATAAAGTCACCATTGTTTAACAAAATATAAAACACTATTGAACAGAATGAAGTATAAGGTGCAGGACAACTAAAGGAGGTTAAATAAAGCTAAAACTTAAGGAGTCACAACCTCATATGTTCATTTTATGTGCAGTCACGTCACAGTCCAGCAGTTTCACACGCATACTTTCTCTTTTCATTTGTCTTTCCACATTAAGCCTCTCTCAGCTGTATGTGAAGATCTTCATGCCTGCTCTGCCGGTGAGTTTGATACGATTTGATACAGATTTCTGGTCCAGACTTAAAGGTCTTAACAATTTAATGGATTTCCACTTGGTTAGGTTTGTGCAGTCTTTTCAGGTTTCCAGAGTTTGACTCCTACTTACCTTGGTTGATCATGACTCTCTCTGTAGAAGCAGGATAACATTTTAGGCTGTTATTAAAATGTCTTAACATCAGATATTGATTGTCCCCAGGGGATTCACTTGAGTCCATCCATGCATTTTCTTCCACTTCTCCAATACAGGGTCACGGGGGTCAAATCAGGGAGTCTGTCCCAGCTGTCATAGGTCTAGAGGCAGGGTACACCCTAGACAGTCTATTGCAGGGTGAACACAGTGAGAAAGACAACCATTCATGCTCACATTCACACCTACGGCCAATTTAGAATCACCAGTTAACCTAACATGCATGTCTTTGGACTGTGGGAGGAAGCTAGAGTACCCAGAGAGAACCCACACAGGTACAGGGAGAACATGCAAACTACGCACAGAAAGGCCCCAGCCTGGATTCAAAGGACCTTCTTGCTATGAGGAGACGGTTCTAACTACTGCACCACTGTGCAGCCCCTCTAAAGTTGCCTCAAGGCACTTTATATTGTAAAGACTCTGCAATATTACAGAGAAAACCCCAACAATCAAACCATCCCCTGTGAGCAACCCTTGGTGACTGTGGGGAGGAACAACTCCCTTTTAACAGGAAAAGACCTCCAGCAGAACCAGGCTCAGAGAGGGGCAGCCATCTGCTACGAGCACAGAGAGACCAAGGACAAAACACAAACTATGGGAGAGAGTAGATGACGGTTAATGACGTACATTGGAGGCATATAAATGCAAAGAATTTGTAATAACTTTTATTACTTGGGTTTATTATTAAATATTTGACATGTTGCTCAGCCTTAGCTGTTCATTGTGTTCAGTGAAAAGTGTCAGCATGCTGATTAACCTAAACCTAAAAGATGGTGCAATCTCATGCTCACATTTTCTCTTCGCTTCAGTCAGTGTGGCTCTTTTATCATTTTATGTTTCCTTTCATCAGGCTGCTTTTATGTACCAGCTGCAGGGGAGGTATCTTCAAAATCAGGTGTAGTGTTTAGGCACACATAAGGCCAATCTCAAGTTATGAATGGGCTGTATATTTAGAACATTAACATTTTTAATGCGTCTGCTTTGTGCTGTGGTTTACAGGGAATTATATGGCCTCAAGTTATAACTGGAGCAATTGGAAATGTCTTTAATGCAGTAATCAACTATGTCCTCATCTATTGCCTGGATTTGGGTGTTGCGTAAGTTTTCTCACATGATTACTATGTCACCATTAGTTGACTATAACTCTCGATCCAGTTAGAAAAAGCAAAGATATGTGTTTTTCTTTATGTAACATGATCCACTGAATTTAGGTGAATTTAACGTATGCACAGTATATTGCATGACTAAAAAATCCTCTTCAGTGCAGCCATGTAGTAAAAATCTTAATAAATAATAATAATAATAATTATTTTTTCTTTGCTCTGACATCTTCTCTTCTTATATTTCAGTGGATCAGCAGCAGCTAATGCAATCTCCCAGTATTTGCTGGCAGCAGTTTTATTTGTTTACATATGCCTGAGGGGTCTGCATAAGGCCACATGGGGAGGTCAGTCTTCTCACTTCTACAGCGATCTTGAACTGGCTGAAATGTTTTTGTTTTGCTCTGTAAGAAGTTGATTGCATTAATTCCCATTTCATCATGTTGCATCATTCAGCTTTGTGGCCTTTCACACCTAAAGTTGTCCATTACAAATGTCCCAGTGTTTAATGTTTGATAAAATTAGTTATACCCTATAACTGTGTAATTTGGTGTGGGGGAGAAGTTACAGTGGTGACACATCATTTCTTTTTAAGTTTCAGTATTTCTGAAGTGGTTGTTATATAACACCAGGGTTCTAATGAACTTTAAGCCCATTTTTAATATTTAAAACACACTTTGCATTTGAATAATTTCTAATAATAAACTCAAATTTATTCAATTCAATTGAATTTTATTTATATAGTGCCAAATTTTTTCTGTCTACAATATACAGTCAAATGACCCCCTATGAGCAAGCACTTGGCAACAGTGGGAAGGAAAAACTCCCTTTTAACAGGAAGAAACCTGCGGGAGAACCAGGCTCAGGGAGGGGCAGCCATCTGCCGCGGCCAGTTGGGGGTGAGGAGAAACAGAAGAGAGCAGAGGGAGACAGGACAAAAGACACACTATGGGAGAGAGACAGAGTTTAATAGTAACTAATGATTAAATGGGAAGAAGGAAAAAGGAAGTGAAGAAGAGGAAATGCTCAGTGCGTCATGGGAAGCCCCCAGCAGTCTAGGCCTATTGCAGCGTAACTAAGGGATGGTTGAGGGTCACCTGATCCAGCCCTAACTATAAGCTCTATCAAAAAGGAAAGTTTCAAGCCTAATCTTAAAAGTAGAGAGGGTGTCTGTCTCCCGAATCCAAACTGGGAGCTGGTTCCACAGGAGAGGGGCCTGAAAGCTGAAGGCTCTTCCTCCCATTCTACTTTTAAATACCCTAGGAACCACAAGTAAGTCTGCAGTCTGAGAGCGAAGTGCTCTATTGGGATAATATGGTACTATCTGGTCTTTAAGATATGATGGGGCCTGATTATTTAAGACCTTGAATGTAAGGAGAAGGATTTTAAATTCAATTCTGGATTTAACAGGTAGCCAATGAAAAGAAGCTAATATGGAAAAAAAAATATGGTCTCTTTCTAGTCCCTGTCAGTACTCTCACTGCAGATTTATGTCAATCTCACAATAGCAAATGTCAATCCTAGGTCTAATATGAAATGACAATTTGAACAAACAATTCAAATAAATGAAACTGACATATAGACCCACTCTGACCCACAGGCTGGTCCCTCGACTGTCTCCAGGAGTGGGGACCCTTTGTCCAGCTGGCCATCCCCAGTATGCTTATGCTTTGTCTAGAGTGGTGGATGTTTGAAATGGGAGGATTCCTAGCTGGTGTGATCAGTGAGGCTGAATTGGGAGCTCAGTCGATAACCTACGAGCTGGCTGTTGTAGCATACATGGTAAGTCCACTGAACATTTTTGTTTTTTTTGCTTGTGTGTTGGCTTGGCAGTATCCTTCACATACATTTGGATTTACATATGGATTTTTCCTATAGTTTCCACTAGGATTCGCAGCTGCTGCCAGTGTACGAGTTGGGAATGCACTTGGTGCAGGAAACATAGAACAGGCTAAGCTATCATGCAAAGTCCCCATAATCTGTGCATGTAAGAACGAACACACACACTGTACATATTGCATGTGTTAAATGAACAGAAAGCTGTGAAAGTACTCAAACTCTGTTACAACACTGAGTGAGCAATAGCAGCACTATTTTCATTTCATGAATAGTCAATTTTAAATAAAAATTGTTAAATAAATAAGCATGTCAATAAGAATAAATTGCATGAAATATAAATGAATTAGCTGTCCATTTTTTTTAACCGCTTGTCCAGTAAAGCAAGGAGCTGGAGGCTATACCAGCTGTCACTGGGCAAGAGGCGGGGTACACCCTGAACAGGTTGCCAAGTGTTGATGGATCAGTCTGGGTTCAAATGATTCATATAACTGCCTAATTTCTAGTTTGGCCAATTAGTGCTGTTGTTTTTTTGTGCTTTGTCACCCTACCTACTTGAGAAATATCACCCATGCTGACAGCTTTGTGTTTTGGCCCGTCCCAGGAAATCAGTGAAAATATAATCCAATAAATTTTTATCTGCTATATTTTAAATGCTCTCTGCCACATATAAACTGTAAAGTTGGATACTTTCTGGGTTCTTTTCATCACTTTTTCTTTCAGTTTTAACATTTAAACAGTTCTAAAATAATATAAATTGTTTGTTTGTTTGTTTGTTGTTGCAGTCATAATTGCATGTTTTGTCGGTGCTATTTTCGGCATCTGTAAGGATGTCATCGGATACATTTTCACCTCGGAGCCGTAAGTAAAATCTACTAAAGGAAAAGTATCTCACTTACTTATTGCATCTTTAGTTGTTATTGTTGCTTATGCCACAGCAGACGGTTTCATGTAGCTGCTTGGACTGTTAAACATTAACTAAGTTCATAACCTTCATGCTGACTTGCAGACACTGAGCTCCTTACTGATGGTGCCAAATTAAAAAACTGTCAAGACAGTTATTCATCACTTTATCCCAGAGTCTGCTGTTGCCCAGTTTATCCCATTTCAGTTAACTGAAACCTGATTTACACTGGCTGATTACATAAAGGTGAACACAATGATCAAATAATGTAATCTTACATGTGTCTCATTGCATTGACGTTCTTGTTTTTATGAAGTTTCAGTGTGTGTTCATGGTGTTTGAAGATATTTGTGAATATACAGAAAGATGTACTGAATCTGAACCTGCACATTTTTTTCAGAGATATTTTACAGAAGGTTTCTGACGTCATGATGATATTTGGTTTCTTGCATCTTGTTGATGCCATTGCAGTAAGAAATCATTTTTACAGCAGTAATCAGCTTTTCAGGCTAATACTGACATATGTAAAGTGTGATTCAGACAAATCTGTATTTGCACTTACAGGGTGTGACAGGAGGAGTTCTCAGAGGAGCAGGAAAACAGCTGGTTGGCGCTTTCTGTAACCTGGTCGGGTACTACTTTTTTGGCTTACCCATTGGTGTGTCCCTGATGTTTGCAGCCAATATGGGGATTTTAGGTGAGGATTGGGTGAGGGGTGGCTAAGCAATGAAGACAGTCCAGGTTCTTTTATTTTCCTTTTCCTTTACAGTAGTGGATTAATGCAGCGTATTCAAGATAGGATATGATATACTTTATTTACCCCAGATTTGGGAAATTCTTTTGTTACTGCAGTTATGCAAAAATAAACACAACAATAAAAGTCATTTACAGTGCTGAAAAACTCATGAAAAAGAATGAAACCTGGAAACAAATGAAAAAATAACTGTAAGATAATTAGCTGCAACTCCTACCTATGTAGACAGTAACCTCTCTCACCCCAGCAAATACAGTCAGGTGAAGAAAGCCCACCCTTTTTCAGTTCTTAAGGTTTGATGTATCAGGGCATATATTAAAAAATGATCTGGTCCTTGGCAGGTTTTATAAATTCAGCATATACAACCTCAGATGAACAACACATGACACATTACACCGTGTCATTATTTAACATAAACTAAGCCGAAATGCAGAAGCAGTGTGTGAAAAACTAAGTACACCCTTACTGCTTCCATAGGAATTAAGAGGGTAAGTAGTAGCCAGGTGCTGATAATAAAATGCATTTGATTAACTGGTTATCAGCAAGTGTGACCACCTCTATAATAGCTGATATTTGCGCAGTTTGCTGGTCTGGAGCACTCAGGTGTGTGTTAACACAGTGCCAAAGAGGAGAGACATCAGCAGTGATCTTGGAGAAGCAACTGTTACTGCCCATCAATCTGGGAAGGGCTATAAGGCCATTTCCAAACAATCTGAAGTCCAGCATTCTACAGTGAGAAAGATTATTCACAAGTGGAAAATATTCAAAACATTTGCCAATCTTTCCAGGAGTGGACGTCCCAGCAAATTCACCCCAAGGTCAGACTGTGCAATGCTCAGAGAAACTGCCAAAAACCCACGAGCTACATCTTACACTCTACAGGGCTTAGTTAGCAGGTTAAATGTTATAGTTCATGACAGTACAATTAGAAAAAGACTGGTCAAGTATGTTTTGTTTGGAAGGGTTGCCAAGAGAAAGATTTTTCTCTCTAAAAAGAACATGGCAGCACAGCTTAGGTTTGCAAAGTTGCATCTGAGCAAACCACAAGACTTCTGGAACAATGTCCTTTGGACAGACGAGACTGAAGTGGAGATGTTTTGCCATAATGTACAGTGTCATGTTTGAAAAAAACCAAACATCATATCAGCACAAACACCTCATTTCAAATGTCAAGCACGTGGTGGAGGGGTGATAATTTTGGCTTGTTTTGCAGCCACAGGACCTGGGCACCTTGCACTCATTGAGTCGACCATGAAGTCTTCTGTATACAAAAGTATTCTAAAGTCAAATGTGAGGCCAACAGAATGGCTGAAAAAGAAAAAAATCAAGGTGTTGCAATAGCCCAGTCAAAGTCCAGACCTCAACCTGATTGAAATGCTGTGGCAGGACCTTAAGAGAGTTGTGCATAAATGAATCCCTGCAAACCTAAAGCAACGTTGTAAAAAAGAATGGGCCAAATGATGTGAGAGACTGATAAAGTCACACAGAAAATGATTACTTCAAGTTATTGCTTCTAAAGGTGGTTCTACATCTATTGAATCATGATTCAGTTGAATGATTCTATTGAATCATGATTCAATAGATAGGGTGAACTTGGTTTTTCACACACTGTTTCTGAATTTTGGCTTAGTTTATGTTAAATAAAGACACTGTAATATGTCATGTTCACCTGAGATTAAATAATTTTATAGCCAGCCAGATTTAGAAGAACCAGATGATTTTTTTTAATTTCCTAATATGCAAACCTTAGAACTGAAAGAGGGTGTGCTCTCTTTATTACATGACTTTACAACTTATTACCCTAAATAATAGCAGTGCTTTATCAGTTATTGAAAAAGACAGTTGTCAGTGGGAAACATTACTTAACAAAGTGAACATGAACTTGACCCTAAAATGAGTCCAAATGGGCATTTCCCATATCAGTTCCTGGGTCCTAACCAGAGAAAAACACGTGCAGTCTAAAGGAGAGGTGAGAAATATTTCCGTAAGACTTTCTTATACTTGTGTGACCTTGGCAGCGACACACAGACAACACAGCTGCAATAAACAGGTTTTAACCTTTAATCAACCCAGACACCTGCTGCTAGTATGTGAAAGTGATTGGAGTGGAAAACCACTGCTTGTTGTCTTTAAAGGTCAAAGGCTTCCCTGTGACAGATGGATTACCATGTGCTGTGGTTATAAATTAGCTGCACCTCCTGCTTGTCAGGAAAGCCTTTAAAATGTTTCTTCTTCTCTTTTGTCTGCTGTAGGATTTTGGACAGGGCTTATGGTTTGTGTGGTAATGCAGTCAGTCTTCTTCATCACATTTGTGTACAGACTTGATTGGAAGAAGGCTGCAAAAGAGGTGCGTGCCTGCATTCACTGACAGTTTACTACAGTTTAATTTGTTAAAACATGCTGTTAACTGTTGTGTCTGATCAGGCTCAAGTGCGAGCAGGAGTTCAGGTCAAAGAAGAAAACGGGATGATTGGGATGGAAAATACAGGTGAGCTGGGAAACACAGGCTGAAACATTCTCATTAGTACAGTATCTTGTTAATGCTTTTCTTTCCAAACTCTAGACTCTAATCGCATCCAGACCCAGATCAGCACTACTGCATCCAGTGATGAGAGTGCCGGGGTGGACCAAACATACATGGAGATCCATATTCCAGAGCAGAATAAAACCACCACCACTACAGTGGGAGTGGTTCTGTCAGTGTCACAGCTGGTTTTACGGCGCGGCTTGACGCTGCTGCTCATGGTCATCATCCTCGCTGCTGGAATCGTCGCCAGTGACTTCTTCACCAAGCTGCTCAAATGATGTAAAGCTGGCAGTCAGACTGATAAGTGTCAGGTGTGATAGCACAAAGTTCATCTAAGTAATTTTAAAAACCACCTCCTTTTGTGAAAGGGTTATCTGTACTGTTGATTCAACAGGAGAACCACTGCCTGCAGCTTTGTGCAACATGTAGCCAACTAGCCTACCTTAAACTGTCCTGCCACAGAGATGAAGTAAATTAAATTTCAATTCAATTCAATTCAATTTTATTTATATAGGGCCAAATCACAACAACAGTCGCCTCAAGGCGCTTTATATTTTAGGGTAAAGACCCTACAATATTAGACAGAAAACCCCAACAAAATACGATGATGAGGTGGAATATCTAGTAAAATCAAAGACATCTATACATTTATTGAGGCCTTTAAATTAAACATGTAGTGACAGGCCTGTGTGCTATTATAATGAGTTTGATGAAAGTCAATCTTTGATGCAGTCAACTTGTGACCCCTAGAGGTTGCAGATAGCTTAATGCACTTTTTGTAAACATTCCCCAGTTCTGTTTTCTCAGTTTGTACATCCTCCATACTTTTCCCCACTCTCTCTCCTTGTGCGTCAGTCCCTTCCACCTGAGAAGTGAACGGAGGTGAGGACGAGACACGAGGAGAGAGGAGCCAAGGGATTTAACAGAACGAGACAGCCTAAACAGAACATGTAGCTGTCCATTGTTTTATTATATTTTGTAGTTACATTCTTATAGTTTTAATTCAGTGTGGCAAGAATCCACAGATTGTTTTACATTTTTATTCTTTTTCCACAAATGATGTGATGGGTAGAGTTTGATTGCAAAGTTGACCATCTGAAGTATAACTTATGAATACAAATATTGCAAACCATGGTGGGAGTCCTCCTACCAACACGGAGACACAAAACTGAAAAATGTGAGAAGCCAAATGTCTTCAGACATGCTCTGTTCAAACACTATGCATGATCTTAATGCCAAAAGGAAGGTGCTGAACATTTTTACACATCATATACATCTTTTCCACTGACCTGGTTCCAGTGTTAGCGCAGAGCTGTGGTGCCTTACCAGCCCACATTTCGCACATTTTGGTTTGAGAACTGAATATTACACAACAAAACTTGGGGTAACGTGCAAAGAAATCGTGGAGTACAGAATGTGCAGGGTCCATTTGTGAATCATTGGTGGTTCCAGGGTGGAACCAGTTCTACTTTAGGCACTTCCACTGCTTTGGAGGAAAAGAGGAAATGCTGGAGATGGCATATTTCACCAGCTCAGGTTGGGTTAATGAAGGGAATGTTCAAAGATGTTCTGATTGTAGAGTAACATTCTTAAAATGTTTACAGTTTGTACCTTCAGAATAAAATATAAAGTGCGTGACTGTGGTTGCACAGTGGGACATCTAACTGTCAGTAAAGATTTATACAAATATTGTATATCTGTACTCCTTATTTTGTCACCAAAGGACTGATTTTGCTTGAACAAAACAGAAGAATTCCAACCATAGTTGTTTTTTAGTTTAGGTTTTTTTTAAGAACCTTGGGGGTATTGTTGATGTATATACATAATATTTAGTATGCACACAAAAAATACCATTTTTTCTTTCATATGCCTTAGTCAACATGTCACAAAAAATTATCCATGAGCTTTTGATTTGTTTATCTAAAAGGATAGATCAGAAATGCCAAAGTTTTGTCAACATATAATTAAATATTTAACTTTATTTTGTTGTGTGTGTCATAATTATGTTTCTTTTCAGATGTGTCTCTGAGATCAGGTTTGGTGTGAATATGAACTGAAGCCCTGTATCTGCAGGTTTTCACATCTGTAACAGATAATAGCACAATTAAGCTGGTGTACAGGTGTTCCTAATAAATTGCTCCTCTAGTGTATGAGAACCCTCTCAACAAGGGGTTATTGCCATAGTAACATTTACACCCAGACTGGCTTGGTTCCCCTCTGGAGTTTTCTAATCCACCAATCACCTGACCCTGCTCCCTGATGCACACCTGTTCTACTCTGCTCACTTAGAATATCATTTAGAATTTTTTTGTTTTGTTTACATCAATAATTTTACTGAATTTAATTTTCCAGATAACTTAAGCTAATATAGAAAACTGTACACTTGTAGTATATATGTGCAGTATTATGTACATTAAGTAGGGACGCACCGATTTTGAAATTCTGGGCCAGTTATTTATTTTCCCTTCTGTTCCAGGGTGTGCCAGAATTTGGTGTAAAGACATGAAAGCATTCATCCATCCTGCCTTGTATCAATTGTTCAAGCTGCTGGTGGTGGTGTAATGGTGTGGGGGATATTTTCTTGGTACAGGAGTGTGAGTCTGTGTGAATGTTAGATAGAAGCACTTACGCTTAGAAAAAAGTGCTTGTATGAATGTGTGTGTGAATGGGTGAATGTGGCATGTAGTATAAAGCGCTTTGAGTGCTCAAATTGAGTAGAAAGGCACTATATAAGTACCAGTCCATTTACCATTTACCACACTTTGGGCCCCTTAGTACCAACTAAGTATTGTTTAAATGCCACAGCCTACCTGAGTATTGTTGCTGACCATGTCCATTCCTTTATGACCACAGTGTACCCATCTTCTGATGGCTGGACAAAGCTCACATCATCTCAAACTGGTTTTGTGAACATGACCATGTGTTCACTGCACTCAAATGGCCTCCACAATCACCAGAACAAGAGATTCGCATCATGGATGTGCAGCCAGCAAATCTGCAGCAACTGTGTGATACTGTCATGTCAAAATGGACCAGAGTCTCTGAGGAGTTTCCAGCTCCTTCGTGAATTTACGCCACAAAGAATTAAGGCATTCCAGTCCGGTACTCACAAGGTATAACTAATGAAATCGCAGATGACTGAATAGATGAAAGGGTGGAATCCTAAGTTATCAGCTAACTCTAGCAAGTTTAGTTAACAAGCTGCATTCATAAACTGTGTGGGTGGATCGCACAGACACAGATAGCTGCTATGTTACCTCCTAAGTAACATACCAATAAAAGACTAGAACTACACTCATCAAAACTGAAGCACAGACTTCCTGCTGTGATGCTGTAACTCACAGCAAGTTACTTCATTTGTCAGATAGTTCCATTAAAAATGCTGCAAAAAGACATAAACACGGTGAAGAGGTCCAGTTCTCTAACTCCAATTAGAGGCAGCCATCAATGGTGTCAGGAAACTGGTCAAAGCAGGCAAGCCCTTAATTTTTAAAACTGTCTTATGTGCCAGGATCTTAACATGTACATATTTTAACTGCTGAAATTGGACATCTCAACATTAAGACTGACTCGCTTAAGGCCTGAAGTGGCCATCCAAGGGACTGGTTTTTGCTGTTTGTTGTCTCTTGCTTTAAAAATGCAGACTTGAAACCATGAGATTAAAAAAATTCTCCACTTCTGAGCTCGTAAGTTGGGCCTGCATGAGTCAAAAAGATTACTGTTTCACAAACTCGTATGTAGTGTGAAGAAGTTGAATTACATTATTTTTTGTCAAAAATTTGGGTGTTCTGTGAGTGCTTTTATTTTTTATGACTCTTTATGTTTATTGTATTTATGCTTATTTAGCTTCAAATAGGAAATGGCCATCTCCCGCGCTTCTGGAGGCACTCTCTGTCCAGATACTGAACTTCAGATTGTCAACAAAAAGTCACGTCAGCCTGTTCTCTGTCCTGTTATTTAATGTTTTCTTCACATAGATTGTGTTCAGTGTGTAAGCTCCTCTGTTTGTTTGTGCATTTTCAGGAAGCTTTGTGCCTGTTTGTTATGTTTCCTCTGCAAAGGTAGGGCACTGATACAGAAGCCTTGAATGATTCTGCCAAACACTAAATCTGTTATGTGTGGTTCTAAATTTCAGGCCTGAAAGTGGGTGGATGGGGCTTTTTAAAAAAAATAAATATCTAGAAAAGTATTTGATATATGAAGCTAAAATTTCACACAGTCATTATATATATCCAAACTTTGGATTTTTAGGCACATCGGAGATGGTCGAGCAGAAAATGTTCTAAACAATCTAGGTGGATGCAGTTGTTATGAAGGGGGAAACTGTCCAAAACGTTTTTTTGTATCAAGCTGTGAATATGGTTTTAATGCTGTAAAGTTGGACGTGGGAATCTGTGGGGACAGACTCCCTTTATGAGCCAACCTCAAGTGGCACTTAGAGGAACTGCAGGTTTTGTCTGAGTTCATATTATGCAGCTGTAGTCAGGCTTTGAGAAAAAAATTGATGATGCAATTGTCTCAAGCATCATATTTAATTGACATCATTGTAAAATTAGGCTATAGATTTTGTTACATGCCTGTTGCCTTGACTCCTCTCTCCTTGTGTCTCTTCCTCTCTTCCTTTGCTCACATCCTTGGTTGCAGGGACTAAGATGTGAGGACAGGAATCAAGGATTTACAATCCAGGAAATGAGAAAAGGGGAAGAAGCGGACCAAACTATATATACCAGACTATCACAAATCACTGCAGTCTTGTGTTTTATAAACTTAATCACATGACCTAGCATGTGTCTTTCTTGTTAGATCAGAAAATCTGTGGCATTGTTCCTCCTGATGACTGCTCAGATAAGACAACTGACCGGCGGCTGACCTTCAACAACTCTGCAGTCTCTGAGACAACCGGCTCTTCCATTTGGGGCAGTGAGCAGGAGTCAGCCTACAGCCTGTTGTACGAGAGACATGCAAGAAGACGGTCACATCCTGAGCTGAAGTCCAAATGAAGAGAGAGAGTCTGAACACACAATAGAGTTTGTTTTGTGTTCATTCGTGGGTCTTGGTCAGGATAAGGAGGGGAGGAATCCAGGAGAAGGAACCTGAACACACCAGGAACAACTTGTAACAAAATACTCTCATTAGTCCTCTGAGTCACTCTGCACTTGGTCCAGTTAGCGGTGGACAATAGATGGCGGAGAGATGATCAAGAAAACTAGTGATGAAGGAACAAAAACAAGGAAGCCAGACGCCTCGGCCTCTCTGGCTTTTTATTAGCATCATTCATGTGCAGCACATCTTTAAGCTAAGTTTAAAAAAACAAACACTGTGTCCTCCAAACCAAATATTTTAAAAGAATAGACTATAGTTTTCAGTATGGATATTAAGCTTAGGAACAAGACCTTTCTCATAGCGAGTAATCCAAACTACACAGCAACATATTAATGACTAGTCTCATGTTGTAGATTGGCTCATCTCAGGTGTTCTCTTGGCTGAAGTTTCTCAAGTCTCAAGTTCAGTGTCTTCTTCCTCCCACCTGATGGTGTTTGTCTCTGCTTATCAGCGTGTACTTTTTTGAGTACAATTTAACATACATACTACATCTTCCCTCTGCTAGTTTGTTAGTGTGTGTGTGCACCTAACGATACTGCTGTAGACTGTAGTTAGTCATGAGGTAGCAGAGCATTAGATGTAAATTAGTCTGACTATACCAACTAACTCCAAATCGTCACTGGTAACGTCTAACTTCATACTGCCAACCTCTTACTCTGCTCAACCTTGTAAATCCTCTTTTCGTGGATGTCTGAATGTTACACTTTTCTATTACTCTGGGAGAACAGCAACACTGATTATTTTATTGGAATTAAACGAATGTGACTCCATCTTGCATACAGCAACAATAATAATGAGGTTGGTGTATGTGCAAGTAATCCCTGTGAGCCAGAAGGGTTTCAGACTGCTCTTTATGCTCATTTTCAGACAGTTTTTCCATTCTTGGCTCTGTAGGATGCCAAAGACACAGGTTATGTTTAATATTGTCATCTCAGGTAAACCTTCCAGGGTAAAAAAAGCTTTGAAATCCGTATTTGTGTGCAAAGTCAGCAGACTTTTAGGCAATTTCTTATCGGATTTGACTACATGCACTTTTTTGTGTCCCAATAACTTTTGAAATGAAAGTTCATTTAGGTAATGCTTCAAAATACATGCCCATATGTGTTTCACTATGGTTGCTCAGTAAGAGGACTTACTTCTAGAATGAGTGATCAGTTTGAATTTCAGCTGTTTTTTAGTATTGTTTTTTAGTAACACTTGCCCAATTCCACCTTAATACTGGGGAGGGCTCAGAAACCTGCAATGATAGCTCATGCAACAAATGTTTATGTATTGTAGAAAATAGTAGGCTAAATCCACAAAGAAAATGAATCTACTAGAGCTCACAATAGAAATATGTATCCCACTTCAACCCCCGGTTGTTACATAGAAGGACGTTTGAAGCAGCTAGGCTATCTTTGAGTCTTTGAACTAAACAATGTACATGGTTTTTGTATATCTTATAGCACATATTAAATAGCACTTATTTCACTCACTGAAGCTGTGAGGAGGATTTACAAAGACATCCAGTGAGACTTCATATCATGTTTTACAGATAGTTTTTATAATTAAACCAAATCTGGAAAATGTTGTAAATGTCAGCTGATGCAAAATCCTACAATAAATAAATAAAACCAATGCAACTGTCATAGCCCAATTGGGTTTGCTTTCTGGAGTTTCCAAGGCCTGATATTACTCCACCTCTCCGGGTGGAGCCTGGACGCCACTCCTCTACAGAGCACCTGCACCGCATCCCTCATCACCTGCCTGCTCTTAAGGACCAGTTCAAGCACTCCACCTTCGCCAGATTGTCTGCTCATCCGTGCGGTAATCAGGCTACCTTTAGATATACCAATAAGTTAGAAATCTTGTTACTCACCTGTGGCTGCCCTGTTTCTCGTTTCAGTTCTCCGTATCCATTCAAGGATAATCTCACCTGTCATTTGCTCCCCGTCTCTGGACCTACTGGATTCACTCCTAAAACCATTCACCTGCCTGTCCTCCCTCCAACGTCTCCTCCAGAAAGTGAACCCCTGGCTCCAATGCATCACCGGATTCCCCCAAGTAAGATTGCTCGTCCTGCCCTCACCCAGTAAGTGGATCTCAGTGGATTCTCTGATTAATCATCTTTCTCTTCTTCCAGTACACACCTGTGACCTGACTCGCCGGCTTCCGAGCTGTGAACTGTTTATTATCCCATTCCAAATAAACTGTAAACTCGGTCAGTACTGTTTCCTGAGTCGTGTGTGAGTCCTGGTATCAAAAGAGGCCTTCTTGGCCTAT
>VUQI01027034.1:0-10147 GCA_015106735.1 Paratilapia polleni
AAGAGGCAACTCTGGAGGAGCTGCAGAGATCCACAGCTCAGGTGGGAGAATCTGTCCACAGGACAACTATTAGTCGTGCACTCCACAAATCTGGGTTTTATGGAAGAGTGGCAAGAAGAAAGCCATAAGAAGTCCTGTTTGCAGTTTGCCACAAGCCATGTAGGGGACACAGCAAACATGTGGAAGAAGGTGCTCTGGTCAGATGAGACCAAAATTGAACTTTTTGGCCTACATGCAAAATCCTATGTGTGGCAGAAACCTAACACTGCACATCAACCTGAACACACCATCCCCACCGTGAAACATGATGGTGGCATCATCATGCTATAGGGATGCTTTTCTTCAGCAGGGACAGGGAAGCTGGTCAGAGTTGATGAGAAGATGGATGGAGCTAAATACAGGGCAATCCTGGAAGAAAACCTGTTAGAGGCTGCAAAGACTTGAGACTGGTGCGGAGGTTCACCTTCCAGCAGGACAACGACCCTAAACATACAGCCAGAGCTACAATGGGAAAGCATATTCATGTGTTAGAATGACCCAGTCAAAGTCCAGACCTAAATCCTATTGAGAATCTGTGGCAAGACTTGAAAACTGCTGTTCACAGATACTCTACATCCAATCTGACTGAGCTGGAGCTATTTTGCAAAGATGTATGGGCAAAAATTGCAGTCTCTAGATGTGCAAAGCTGGTAGAGACATACCCCAAAAGACTTGCAGCTGTAATTGCAGCGAAAGGTGGTTCAACAAAGTATTGACTCAGGGGGGCTGAATACTCATGCATGAGTATGGAACAGCTGTTAAGAAACTGTGGACTCAAAGTACTTCTCTCTGAATGGAAGTACAGGTAAAGCACAGTGAAAGCACCTCAAATTTGTACCTAAATACAACGTTTAAGCAGCTGGATTTTCCTGTTTGTATGTGACTAAACAAATTTTTGTGCTGAGAGGAGCACTATTTAAAGTCTTTCTTGTTGCTACCCGACAAGCACAGTGATCAGATAAAAATCTCTTCAGGTTTTTCTGTTGCAGACACTGTAATGACCCTCAGCTCCAACCAGTCCCCTGCTTATAAAACTGTATTTTAAGGTGAGTTAAGAGATGCATTGTGTCAGAGCAACAGAGGAGCATGATGGAAAAGAACCTCAGCACTTTTACTAAAGTGCTTAGTGCACTGTTTATGTTGCAGCTTTGCAGTAAAAAAAAACAAACAAACCCAAAACAAAACATCTGTTCACAAAATGCAAAACGCAAACAGATGAACTTCCTGACAGTGACAAATGAGCCAGCTGCAAGAAAAAACAACTACTATTGCACTGGTACTAACAATCCATTAATCTTATTAATAATCATTTAACACCCTCAGAGACCCTTTTTATTTTCCTGTGCATTCACAGTGAATTCAGAGGAATAAACCACCAAAATATATGCCTGGGCTGATGACTGGTGCTAATTTCTGTTTCACTACATCCAACAGTCTGCACTTGTATTTTCAAACTACTGAAGAGGAGCTGTGAAACCTTTTGTCTTGTGCTACTGCCCCCATGTGGACTGTTCAGGTCCTTCTTCTCATAAGTCGGTCACTAAAATCAGACACGCCCAAACAGTCAAATACCTGCAACAAGTAAATAGTGACTGACTGTAACTGAACCACTGACAGCTGTTTTTTGTTGTTGTTTTGTTCTGTTTTAAAGAGGTTGTTTAGATCTAGGTTTTTCTTTTTACCTTTAATATTTGGTCCTTAATCTCTTTTTTCATCTTTAAACTTTCCAAGTTAATATGACATTTTATTAGTATATCATAAGTGTATTACAGCGCCGAAACAGTCATTTAAAATTGCTTGTCTGTCTCCATTAGCTTCCCTACAGGGGATTAAGAACAGAAACTTAAACTCCAGCTCATGTTTTGGATCTACAGTTACAGTTGGAGCAGGCCAGGGGACGCCTGACAGCTGCTGATTCTTCACTGAGGTCCTCTTGTGAAGACTCACTGAAGCTGTCTGATTCCATCACGCCGCCCACTCTGCCTGCTGTCAGACTGGTTCAGCAAAAACCTTGTGTGTCGTTTTTATGTTGGTTGGATAGGCTGGTGGGGACTAAAATGTCCTTTACAAAGCAGAAAGGTTAGCCCACGTGAGAGCTTTTCACTTCGTTGTATTCCTGCGTCTGCACTGTTTGTTATCATCATGTAGAAGTTTGGGTGTAGGTATGTTATTTAAGGGTAGCATTTGGTCTTAGACTGAAGGTTAATTTTAGACATTTAGGACTTAAATAAGCAGCTAAAGCTGCGTGGCTGAGTGTTTGTGACTGGTCTAGCCCTCAGGTATGTTTCTGTGCAGGAATGTCTGCGTCATGAGGCGTGTGGAGGCAGGAGGACACCTCTGTAACTGTGGGTGTGTTATTCAGAGTATGGGCATGCTGTCAGCCTTACACACAGTTAATCACATTTTCATCACCATTTTACCGTGGAAAAAAAATTCCAGCTGACCAGGAATAACCTGATTTTTACCTGTGTTAAATCCTACTAAAATTGCTTCAGGGACTTTACATTTTCTTATTATTCAGAGTCATTTTAACCTCCTTAATTCAATTTTTTAATCATTATATTAAAGGACAAATTCTTGTATTTGTCAGAATGTGCTGGAGCATATGATGCAATGAGGTGTTCAGAGACAATGAAATGTCTGCTTTGAGCTCTGTTTCCACACCCTTCCTCTGCTACATTTTGGGGATACACAGCACGGTGCCAACAATCCTTGGCATGTTTGGCTGCTTATAAATAGGGCACTCATTGTCCCACACTGTGCAAGGGGAGTCACAAGAGGACTCTCGTCTTATTAAGAGTCCGTACTGTGTGCGGTATCTTTGCAGCGTTCCTGCTTAAAGGTACAGCGCCAGGGCCTGCTCTTCCTGTCAAGTTTGGACAGGTAACCTACCTGCGGTCCACGCCCTCTGCTGTGCTGCCTGCTGCGCACAGCATTGCTGAGCAGGAAGTGGCTGTCAGCGCCGTTGCTGTTGTTGTAACGTGAGTGGAAATGCAGCTGTAGCCTTTATTTGAGAGAGAAACGGCGATTTTAGTTTTTCGTTTTAACTTTTTATTTTTATTTTTAAAGGATAATCCAAAAAATAATACTTTTTTTTGAGGACATGCGGCTCTGTAGGACCTGCGCGCTCTTGGCACTGTTGTTTCTGGCACTCTTGGATTCATCAGGTGAGAAAATCGTCTTTGTCAGCAGCTTATTGTTTGCTGAAGCTTTGTTCACCTGCTTTCACTGTCGCTGTAGGCTTACGTACGATTTCAGAGAGCATCACGACGTGTCCTCGTATTAAAATGTGTCTTCAGTTCACGTTTGTGCCAAATGGGTCAAACACAAGTGAGAGTGCTTGTGGAGCTAATGTAAAGATGCACTCAAGCGAAGCACTGTGGGGAAAATGAGCTGTGCTTAAAGCTCTTTGTCAATAAATTATAAGATAATAGAGAACATTAAGGCAGCTTAGATATGACTGATTGACTTGAGAGATGGAAGCTGAAGCGCATTTCCAGTCTGAGTGGAATAACTCACAGCTCTGACTTCTAGACCTCCATTTTCCCAAATTAAAAAAAAAAAGGTTTATGAGGCATTTATGGAGCTTCCTAGAGGCATGAATTCATCATGCCTTCATTAATGATTGACCAGCAATCTGCTGCTTGACTATGAATCTGGCGGGCGTTTTTATCACATTTTATGCTAGAATTAAACATTCCAATTTATTTCATTTTAAATTTCAGGGGAGAAATAAGCAGCAGGTTTAACTTAAAACCTTTTTTTATTATCTTTGTGAAAATTACATACTCAGCATGAGACATACTTAACACACCCATTGTTTACTGTCACAAGAAGCCGTCTACGGTCCATTTGTTGCAAGTTCAGGTTGAAAAATACTTTTTTTTTTTTTTGCTTTAGTTTGAATGCATGCAGCTTCCAGCACTAGAGTGAGTGTTTTCATTCAAGACTGCAGAAAAAGCTGAGAGCAGACATTATGATTATTGCTTTGGGAGTGGCCTTAAGTTCAATAAATGTGTTTTCTTATTTAGTTATGATTTAAATCCTGGATTGTGTGTTTAGTACTAGGTTTCTTGATCATTATAACAGGCTGTAGATATGATCCAGAAAAGCATTGCAGGTGAAAGAGTTTCATGATGTCATTCAGAATAGGAGGTTATGTGAGTAAATAAAGAATGTTTTTTGTTTTGAGTTTCATTCACTGAATTGATGTGTTACAGTGATAAAATAGAAAATAGGTCAAATAGGACTTTACACAGAGTCTAGTGAAAGTAAATGAAATGTAAGGAAATGACAGTAGTTATGAGAAGTATGTGATGTTGGAAAGCAGGGCAGTAATTTTGTATCCGTGTCTGTATGTAACTGTAGACATGTGTGTGTATAATGTGTAACATGTGAGCATGTGTTCTTTCCCTTATAATTTGCATATGTTAGAAGCTCTACACTATGGAGCGTGTTATTTGTACACCTCCCTATTCATGCCCTTATCTAATCAGCCACTCATGTAGCAGCAGTGCAGTGTATGTCAGGAGCTTCAGTTAACTTTAAACATCAGAATAGAAAAGAAAATGTGATCTCAGTGACTTTGACCATGGCTTGTTGTTGGTGCCAGACGGGCTGGTTTGAGTCTTTCTGGACTTGCTGATCTCCAGGACCTTTGAACACCACAGTCTCCAGAGTTTACTCTGCACACGGCAGTTGGTAAGGTCAAAATTTGGCATCACCAGTATGAGTCCATGGACCCAGCCTGCCTTGTGTCAGCAGTCCAGGCTGGTAATGATGGAGTAATTCAGTGGGGGGGCGGGGTTGACACACTTTGGGCTATTAATACCAATCAATAATGGTATGAATGCCATTATTGAGCCTATCTGAGTATTGCTGCTGACCATGTTCATCCCAGTATGGCTGCAGGTTACCATCTTCAAATAGCAACTTGCAGCATGATAATGACCCAAGTCAAAAAGGGGAAAAATTCAAATAGAAAAGGCTACTGAAACAACCCCTGTAACCACAACAGGGTTAAATATGAAATGTAACATGCATTATAACTTCACAACTATTGAGTAAAACTGTTTCTTTTGGAGTTAAAAAAAATTTCTCCAGAGAAAACCACAGGAGAGTCAGCTAATCATGCTTTTTAAAACTGGTTCACCCTCTCTTTACTCACTAGATGACTCATGTTTATCGAAATCCAATTAATTTGCTTTAGTCTACCACTGCACTACGCAGGGATAGGTGTGCTTGGAACTGCTGTGTTTATTCAGGTGCCAACCAAAAAAATCTCTCTGGCTGTTTAAGGATGTGTTTGTTTCTTTTCTATATTATTAAGACAGCAGGTATTTGGTCATCATGAATCTGATAGTGGCTTTTAAGGAAAAGATGCATCCTCAGGTGGGCATGAATGTGTGCATATAATTTAATGGTATCTTACATTTCAGAGAGGATGAAAGTGACAAAACATTGACATAACCAGAGTCTTTTATTGATTTCCTGCTAATATCGGTTTGCAACATATTTACACTACTGGATCTGCTTTCCAGAATGCCTGGAGGAGGTGGTCCAACCAGACAAAGGCTCGACTGTGACGGTGTCCACCGAACTGCCTTCTGCTCAATGTGCTGTGTGTACAGTCAGCGGGGTGAACAACTCGGAGACTTCCTGTCACTCTTCGCTCTCTCTGGTACCTGAAGTTGAGGTCAAGCTACTGTTCAACTGCTCCCAGCCCATTGAAGATTCTTACACTGTGACAATTGCACACTCCATTGGTGAGTTTACGGATGGTCTGATGATCCATACAGTCATCAGACTGCATTTTTACTTCAAATGCTGCAAACGGGCCTCATTTAAAGTGTTTTCCAGGTTAGGAACCAAATCAGGAGCAAGTATTGGTTTACTGTAAACATGACTTCAAGGGTAGATTATTCATTGATGTAAAACCACTGTAAACAGTTCTGTCCCACTCTGAAAGTCATTGCTTTGGACTTTAGTTAAAGCTGTTTTAATCAATATTCTTAGAGTAACAGTGTAATCTTTTGCAGCTCTTTTACAGATTTGTCTTAGCTCGTTGATTATCTGTCCAACTTGGCTCTAAAAACAAACCATACAGAACCTTCTCAGCATCAAACAGCAGTTAATGAGCATAGTAATGGTGTAAACTGTATATAAAAGATGGGCGTATATTACTCACTAGTTCGAGAAGTCCCATCTGGAAGCCTCGAGCTGAGCGTTTTGGCCATCGCCATCCTGGTGTTTTGAAAGCAGATATGACCGAGGGACACTGCACGCTACAGCAGGTGGTAGTATGGGTTTCTTCCCATAAACCTCTTTACAGTCTAACTTCCTTAATAACCAAAGCAGTCGTCCCCAGCTGATGATTAGAAAGAATGTAGGTATAAGGCACTTCAGCGCTAGTTTCCAGTCCAGGCCCATCCAAAAAGGTCACTGCCACCTCAGCTGTATTCTATTAATGTACTTTTAGAACTGCAAGTAAAATTCAAACAGTGTCAGGTCTTTACTGGTTGTTTTTCCTGTTTCTTAAGGACATGGCTTTCAGATACTGTTCATCTGCTGTAGATAGTTTTTAGGTCTGACACTTCTTCTTTTGTCCTCCACGTGTCCAGTTTTCTCAAATTTCTTAAGGACACACTGCACTCCATGCTGAGATGTGCCAAGTTTTCAGCTAATAGCTCTTTGGGAATCACTTTGGTGGTGCAAAAATACAGTTTTATACCTGTCAAACTGTGTTGTCTTTGGCATTTTTTGCAACTAAAGAAATGGGAACAAATGATGTGTTTTTGTGATAGGCTGCTAGTAACAAAGTGTCTAAAGAAACAATTTAAAATTGGTTCTTTGCTAAGTTGACTGTTATGTGTAAACACAACACTGGTTCATCCCTTGACTTAGGTGCCTTTTTAATGCTCGAATGACTCATAGGTCAGTGTTAAGTGGCTCAACAAACAACAAAAAAAACAATCCTCTGAAAATGGATGTGTATGGGTGTGTGTGTGTGTGTGTGTGTGTGTGTGTGTGTGTGAAAACTTTTCTCTGCATTGAAAAAAAATGCAGAAAATGTCACTTTTCATTTTCCACAGCCATAATGTGAAATTCATTATATTCCAAATATTTCCTACTTTCTTCACTTAGAATGCACCAAGACCTCCTGCAAACCTCCTGCAGCAGAAACTGATCCCAACCTATTTAAGGACTTTAAAAGATCCATAACGTGGAACATCAGTGTCCCAGAGAGGACTGTATTAACTCTGGACTTTCCTGGTGGACTGAAGGACATTTCTGCAGGGGAGAATTGCCAAGATGGTTATCAGTACTCAGTGAGCACAACTAAAAGTGACGGAGTAATCAAAACTAACAGCTACTGCAAAGGTGGGACAGTGTCTAATCTGGATCTACTTGGAGCAACAACTGTGACTGTTGAAGTGCCCAAAGGAGAAAAACTTGAGTCTGCAGCATTTAATGTCAAAGCAGCACCAAGAGGCAAGTTTGAACACTTTCTAAAACCCAAAGAGAGACTTATTATTCATTTTACAGAAAAAAACCATCAAAGCACCTATATATGCAAACATATCCTTAAAAATGACAAGAATTCAGTCATTGCCTTTCTACAGTTGCAGCTGAGGTACTATGAATTAAATGTCATTACTTTAATCTCTTTATATATTTGACTTTGACATTGATTAAAAGGAAAAGCAAAGCTAACCTTTGTCTTTTATCACTAGCCAAATGTTAAAAAGTCAACCTATAACAAAATAAATGATATCGTATATTTAATAAAATGTGTGCTTGTACTCTAAATGTTTTTAAAAAGTATTGCACATTATATTTTGGTAGACAAACCAGGTATAGGTTTATTCATGCCTGCCTTCTTAATTTAACCACAGATAGCATAATAGTATTTTTTTTTAAGTGCTGCTGGGGCTGTTGGAAATGTCTGGTTTTACAGGAATATTTGATCAACAGTATTTCCTTTAGCTAAGTTGGCTAAAAATTTGTTAAGTATTCATCCACATTACTCAAAATGATTCCTTCAGTCACTGTGCTGCATACTGATGTATACCATTTGACATGAATATGAACATTTTATTAGACAAGTGACTGTGCTGAAATGTCTTTGGCTGGATCAGCTTCTCACCATCTTGTGCACCTTTTGTCTTTAGCTGGCAGAATGATGTCCGTGACCTCTGACACCAACACCCACATTACCATCAGCAGGATGGTCCAAGGGCCTGACTGCAGTGTGTGTAGAGACAAGGCACCTAATCAGCAATGCGACCCAAAAGTCCTAAAACTGAATGGTCCTCGCAACATCTCAGTAGAGTTTACCTGTCTTCGTCCTCAGGATGTCTTCAGAGTGGAGATCAACAGAGAATTTGGTATGAAGAGCTAAAATACTTCAAGTCAGAAAGTTTTATATTAACGATGGTGCTCATTTCCATCTCTGTATTTTTATTCTGGGACTCCTTTACATGATTCACTGAATCTTATTTATCTAATACCGGCCCTTCATGCAACCTCTCAGTTCAGCTTTTGTTTCTTTAACATCCCCTCCCTAAAAGCCCACTTTCTTCTGATTGGCTAGCTTCTGAGATGCCTAATGAGCATGCTGTGCCTGGAAATGACAGAGTGAAGAAATCCATGATGAGCTGATGTTAGCTTGTAGTAAAAGTAGAAGGGGAAAAAAAACAATTCAGAGCAGTCTGATTGAGCTTTTCACAGCCCAGGCTGTTTGTATTGATCTCATTATCTGAAACTGTGGTCACATTTAATATTGACATCCAACACTGCAGCATTAGATATACACTCACGGGACACTTTATTAATTAGTTCTAGTACTGGGTTGGACCCCCTTTTGCCTTCAGAACTGCCTGAATTCTTTATAGCATAGATTCAAGAAGGTGCTGGAAACATTCCTCAGAGATTTTGGTTCATATTGACATGATAGCATCACACAGCTGCTGCAGATTTGTCAGCTGCACATCCATGATGAGAATCTCTCGTTCCACCACATCCCAAAAGTGCTCAATTGAATTGAGATCTGGTGACTATGGAGACCATTTGAGTACAGTGAACTCACTGTCATGTTTAAGAAACCAGTTTGAGATGATTTGAGCTGTGTGACATGGCGTGTTATTCTGCTGGAAGCAGCCATCAGAAGGTGGGTACACTGGTCATGAAGGGATGGACATGGTCAGTGGCAACACTCAGGTAGACTGTGGTGGTTAAACGATGCTCAGTTGGCACCATCAACCATGCCACATTCAAAGTCACCTAAATCACTTTTCTTCTTCATTCTGATGCTCAGTTTGAACTTCAGCAGGTCATCTTGACCATGTCTATATGCCTAAATGCATTGAGTTGCTGCCATGTGGTTGACTGATTAGACATTTGTTTAACAAGCAGTTGAAGAGGTGTACCTAATGAAGTGGCTGATGAATGTATATGACAGAAAGTAAATTTAAAAAAAAAAACATAATTCCTCAGCCACATTACAAGATCTATTTTATGATTTTGTACGTTAATGGTGTGTTTAAAAGTAATCGCTGTTCTATAATTTACACATGAAGCGGCGCTAAAGCTAATACAGATTAGAGGAAAAGCCAAAGCTAAAGGTCCAGTCCAAAAATTTAATGCAAAGAGAACTTTTACTATGTCTGTAATATGTTGCATTAGTCTTTTAAATGCTAATCTGCGCTGGTCCAAACAGAACTGCTATACAGTGGAAATGGTAAAGGCAGGAAACTTCAAATAAACAAGACAACTTTATTTATTTCTATCATAAATCTAGAGCATTTTAACTTCACTTAAAACTTTACGTTAAAAAAATTCAAGTAACAATATGTACATAATAGTAATTTTTAAAAATTAAACATTCTTGTACTGATAGGCCTCTCTCAGAACTATTTTTATTTCTTTATTTCTGTTATAAAACATCTCCATTTAAGGATTTCCTGATGATAACGGAATCCTGCAATTCAAAAATCATTGTAAAAACAAAATTTAATTCAGTTTTATTAATTAATTAATTAATTTAAATTACAGCAGTGGTTAGGAACACGTAGCTCCAGAGTCAGAGAGACCTTTTAGAAAGGTAGGA
>VUQI01027035.1:0-20492 GCA_015106735.1 Paratilapia polleni
AAGATTAGGCTTAAAACTTTCCTTTTTGATAGAGTTTATAGTTAGGGCTGGATCAGGTGACCCTGAACCATCCCTTAGTTAAGCTGCAGTAGGCTTAGGCTGCTGGGGGCTTCCCATGATGCACTGAGCACTTCCTCTTCCTCACTTCTTTTCACTCTCCATGTGTTTATACACCACTTGCATTTAATCATTAGCTATTATTAACTCTGTCTCTCTCCCATAGGTGTGCCTTTTTGTCCTGTCTCCCTCTGCTCTCTTCTGTTTCCCCTCACCCCCAACCGGTCGTGGCAGATGGCTGCCCCTCCCTGAATCTGGTTCTGCCGGAGGTTTCTTCCTGTTAAAAGGGAGTTTTTCCTTCCCACTGTTGCCAAGTGCTTGCTCATAGGGGGTCGTCTGACTGTTGGGGTTTTCTGTCTAATATTTCTGTAATATTGTCTTTACCCTAAAATATAAAGCGCCTTGAGGCGACTGTTGTTGTGATTTGGCACTATATAAATACAATTGAATTGAAAATTGAATTGAATTGAATACTCTCTTCTAAATATGGTCTCTTCTGGCCCCAAACCCCAACATGGTTACAGCCATAAAGCTTTAGTTAAAGGATAGTCAAAACAGTGGTCCACAAAACAATGAGTAACATTACGATGGCTACATCCACCATGCTAAAGCCAGGCCACATAGCTAAACAAGTGATTCTTACAGATATGAATCAACATGAATATCAAACAAAGATCACATTAGGAAACATGTTTAAAAGTGCAAATTAATGTGAACAGTGAAGCAGCTGTCTTCAAAGACAGACACTGGAAATTCTGGCACAAAACAGTCACATCTGACTAACTCAGTTTCTGCAAACTGTACGAGGCACCTCGTAACAAGTGTCTCGTCTTACTCATTCTGAATCTGACGGGGTGCCTCTCTACAAGTGTAGGCTCTACATATCAGACGGAGGAAATTAAGACCAGCTAGAGCGATCCTGTAGCAGGTAAACTAGAGAACTTGTAGATGTAATTTAAATTATTTACTCAATTCAATTTCAAAAGCACTTACTAGCGTTTTTACTGGAGATGCATGTGTTCTTCATATCATTAAAGTACCTCCCAACTCTTCGTGATTTTGTAAATAACAGATGCTCACCACCTCCACATCACCTGTTTCTAGGAGTGAGGCAAAAATAGAAAACTGGCATTAATGGAATTTTAACAAGGCTGCAAAATAAAATTAAACTGAAGTCTGGATGATCAAATGATACTGTTTTCTTGAAAGAAATGTGTTAATAAATAAAAAGATGAAATGAATCACACACTGGGCCAATGAGCACATACTCAGAAGGAGAGAGACAATGGTGCAATTCATTCGACATGAGGATTATTGGAAAGAATAATAGATAGAACCCTGTTGCTGGTCTCTCTGTCTTTCCTATTGTCTTATCACTGAGGATACTGTCACACCTCTCACATCAAAAATGTGCCACAAGAGAATTTTCTCTTATCCTCCTCCTCATCTTGCATTATATGACTTCAAAAAGCAAGGGACACCATTGCCTGTATGTGTGCATACTTGGCATGAGTATATGCAAGAGAAAAAATGTGTGTGATGACTAAGCCTCCTTCAGAAACTGAAGCAATGAAAAACATTGTACTTTAATCACTGTTTTGGTGTGTGTCCCTATCGTCAACAGAGTTTTATATATATGTAAATGAGTCTACAAATTATTTTGCTATTGTGTTCTTTAGAGAGTGAGAAATAGGAAAGAAAGAACTCTTGTGGGTTTTCCTGTGCCTTATAAATGGGTGGGGACATTTAATCTGTACTATATGTGCGTCTGTTTGCAAGCAATGAAAGTGCATCCCCATGTTAAAAGGCGGCCTTGCATGTTCACTTATGTTGAGGAGTTGTAGGATAACAAATACGGACGTCAATGTCGAGGACAGATTTGTCAGCGCGTGATTGTTGAGAATAAGTGAGCCTGCAGCCTTAACTGAAAGCAACATTAGTGACAGTTTCCACCCAGTCTTTTCCTGTGTGAAGACACTCATTTCGATGTCCAAGCCCACATATTGATTGTATATCGCATTCAGCTAATACCATCAAATTCTTGCAAAAACATCCCTCATGTTAGTGTACTGTGACATCACATGATATAGCTCTGCAAGGTGCAAAAAGAAAAATAGAGAATACTGTAGCTTTCTTGTGAATGCCTACTGATGTTAACTAGAAATGGTAAAAAGGCTTCAGTCCATTGATCCAGCTTCTGGTTATGAACAATGGCTGAACCTGACTCTGTGCTCCTCTTAATGCTAATCGTCATGATCCACACTGTAGTTTAAAAGATAAATCAGTATCATATTATGCCAATGGTTACTATCTCTTTATAGTAGATGCAACAGGAGGAGAACAGATGCTTCAATTTGTTCTGCATTCTAAGGGTCCCCGTTAAGTCGAGCAAAGTTTTCATTAACATACATTTACATTTTCCCATTTATGAAGAGCAGTCTTTTTAAGACATCAGACACAGAATGCTAAACGTGGGCGAGTGGGAGGAATAAGAGGCTAAGAATAGAGGTGACAAGGACAAAGAGAAATTTATCAGTGAGAAGTGGGCTGTGGAAATTATTACACATATAAATGAAAATCTATGTATGAGACCCCTTAAGTCTCTTTTTCTTTCATAATAATACATCTGTATCTCTGTGTGGAGGCAAGGAAAGCCCTCCAGCTACATCCTGGCTTGAATGATTGACAGATGTGGTGATTGGGAATCCCTGCAAACACAGACTGCACCTGCCCACCTCCCGTCCCCAGGGAAACAGCCAGTCTACAGTTCCGCTCATGTGTATGCATTTTCAGGTACACATTACACAAACAAATGTAACAGTGTGTCCCCAGCTGCTTTGCCAGGTACAACTAAATACCAAGAGAAATTGATGTTCCTTATATCCAATAATCCAGACAATGAGCGACATTTAACAGGAACGATGTGGTTATTACACAGATGCATTAGACATTCCTAATCCAATATCTGAGAGGACACTGTGACACAGACACATAATGAATAACTGACATCTGTTCCTCTGATCCTCCTAAGGTCCCAGGAAGCCACCAACAGCCAGGGACACTGAAAAGAAGCAACTGATTTACATAAGTGCCTCTTACATGTCTTGTTCTACAGATGAGAATAATGATTTAATCATCCTATGTAACTGTGCCTTATGTGCACTGGGTCTTAAGCTTATGTACTAAAAGAGACAGACAGTACACCAAGACAATATTGTAAGTAAAGCAGGAAGACACATGATACAAGGCTGCATTTATTCATTCAATTAGTAATATATGTTTCCATCAGGGGGACTTCCTCCTGCATATACACAGCACCTCACTCAGCATGTGCTGATGAGGCCTTTTCACTTAAAGGGCAAGTCTAGTGACTAATTCTTGCATTGTTAATGTAACCCTAAATTTCTGCAGCTTGTTGCTCTTAACCTCCACTGTTGTCCAGAAACTACTCGTAATATATTCAATTATTAATATGAAGATTGTCAGTGTATTTGATTTCACGCACTCTTTCTCCTCTAAATACACAGAATGTGTATTGAGCCGCAGTCTTCAGCAAAGGCAGTATTTTCTACTGTTTAAGTAACATTTGCTTAAAAAAAAAAAACAAAAAAAAAAAACTAATGGCTGGCTGATTCAGGAAATTATCCTTCAAACAAGACTACAGCCTTGCTCCAGTCTAGCATCTCTTTATGCAGCTGATGGTAACATCAGCATGTCTACATACTCACAAAAACAATTTGCTGGAATATTTTTTAGCATTGTCACCATCTTGTCCTGGCATACTAGCATTGCTGATTAGAACTAAACATGAAGTACAACTCAGGTCACTGGGAATGTAATTTGTTATACAGATAATTGGACAAATAAAAACTTGAATGATAAGGGATAGCCAATAGGCTGTATAAAAATGATGACTGTAGCCACAGTGCTGTTAACCAGTTGAAGTGTTGTTTTTTTTTTTTGTTGTTGTTTTTTTTGTTTTGTTTTTTGTGAGCCAGAAATGACCATATTTTGACAAGAGGGTTGTATGTGGTGTGTTATCAGCTAATGTTAGCTAGTTTTGGTACGCAAAAAGATAGGCCTACCTAATTAGTGGTAAGTAACACTAGTAAACAACAGTTTCACTCACAAAAATTCACAAAAAAAAAAAGTCTTGGCTATCAGTTCAATTAACCACAGAGCTTGTCAGAAAGATGCATTAGAAGGCAGGCTCCAAAAGGCAGCAACCACCTCAGTCATGTTCAAGAGGTCAATTTTAGTGACTCACATTAGCTGTGACAAAGCCTAGCAGACAGCAAGTGGCCAAACCGGCACCCATTCACCACTTAAAATAGCCACACTCCTAACCTTAACCTTAAATATTATGTAAACAGGTGAATTATAGTATGGCTCAGTCATACTAGCGTTAAAACAGGATAGCAACCTCCTTGCGACTAGGAAAAATCAGTGCATTGGATTTTTCACATTCTGCGACTGATTGCAATTAGTTGCAATCACCTCATCTCCCCATCACCCCATCTCGAGATGGGTCGTGCAACACCCTCAACCTCTGGGTGACCACTTTCAATTGCAAGGCAATTGCGCAGTTGCCTGGTGGGAGGCAACCTGTTTCCAAACAATCGTGGTCCGACACTGACTGATTGCAATCACTCTCAGATAGATTGACAAAGGTTTGCAAATAATTGCAGTCTAATTTATAAACGCAGACAGTTTGCTAACACGTTGCAATCAATCTGAGTCAGTTTGCACCGATGAGCACAGTTTGTCTGCAATACATCCCTTGGCAATAGGGAGCTCGACTCAGCTGGTTGCCAACTAGTTGTATCCTATATATGGTTATATTTCTATATAAAAGCAAGGTCTGCCTTGCCGTGGTCTGCAACCACTGTTTGCCCTAGTGTGACTGTAGCATTAAAGAAATTCATGTCCTGTAAAACTGTCAAGCAGGATGAAATTAACTATAGGGACCAAAAATCTGTGGGGGTTTTTTTCTGTTTTTTAAACATGCATTTTTCTTTGTAAAGCAGGACATTTTTAACACGAATGTCCACAGAGACTGACTCACTTTTTGAGTGAGACTCAAGTGGCCATTCAAGGAGCAGTTATTTTTGGAACTTTTGCATTGCTGCTTGGGATCACCAGCGTTATTATATGCAGTCCTGAGGGGAAAATTAATATATATGAGGTATGATCAAAAAAGTCTTGAGATAAGCTCATACAAATCAGAAACCTTATCAGATTGAAATTTGGCCAGTCTCCCCTTCAAGCAGTCAGAAAGTAGTGATAGATGCATTGTTGATAATGGTCTTTGTTCACAAGGGATTTGTTCACAGTGAATAAAATAAAATGTCATATCCTCATGAATCTGTTGCCTATGTGAGTCTGCTTCTAAATCATTTCCAAAAAGTCTACCCTTTGCATGGCTTTACTTCAGCTGATCTTATGTCAATGATGCTATATTTTAGATATGGCCACTTGTTGAGAAGCACAAATCCAAGTGAAGATTTTAATCTTGGCTCTCTCTTATCGATGCTCCTGGAAGGAAAGTGATTGAGTGGCACCATGTGACCATTCAACACTGCTGCTCTTGATGACCCCAACTCTGATGAGCTACTAGTTGTAAACAACAAAGAAGTGTTTCTGGCATCCTGCCAAGGACTTGGTATCCGCAAGTTTGTGTATTTGTGTGTGCATTTGAGTGTGTCTCCTTCACAGTGATAAGCTCACACTGTAATAGGCACACAGAAAGCAGAGTTTACTCCTGATCTGCAATGAGTCAGCTAAGCCCTCGTACTTCAGGATAAACTCCAAAAAAAAAAAATTACAAAAACCCATTTCTTGCCTTAATTCCTTGAATACACATCGTACAGTGCTGTGTGTTAATATTTCTGCTGACATTTTTTTTTTTTTTTTTACAGCCTTAGCTTAACTGGAGCACACAAGCTTTAAATGTCAAAAACAGCCATGCCAAAGAAAGCATACTGAGACCTTGTATTGTATTTTCTCAGCTCAGCACACAGTGAACACATATTTAAGTGGGCAAATGTTAGCATTCACACTCACACACTCACACAGCCATTAAGTCGACATCTGTGATCACAGACCACCAGGCTGTAATTGCTGTGTCCCATTGTCTACCCTGCTGCAGATGAGGGCTTGGGCTTTTATTGACACTCAAGTAGATAAAAGAGGCACAAACACCTGCACCTAATTGAATAGAACAGTCCTGCAATAAATCCACACTTTGAAGGTTTAATGTTGAATTTTTGTTGACTGTATCTGAAAGGTGTTGATTTATCTCTATTTATCACTATTTTGAGCTGGTAGTTAAAACTAAAGCAGAAAATATATAACTTGATTTAATTGATTGTCAGTTTAATGATAGATTATGGATGGATTTCTATGACATTGTGTACACATATTCATGGTTCTTATAGGACAAACCCAACTGACTTTAGGCCCTGCTCAGACAGGCCTAGAGACCCATTAGTGACCGCCTAGAAGCAGGGAAAAACGAGTATTCCCCAACCAGTTTGCAAGTGGCTGGTAGAGATTGCTGGCAGTCACTGTAAAATGGATTGCTAAAGCCCCAGTCACGCAGACCTAGAGACCAGTCAATGACCCCCTGTTAACCACTGGTCACTGAGGAAAAGTGTATATTCTCAGACTGGTTAGCAAGTGGTATCCGGAGGTTGCTAGTATGCACTGCTGCACTGAAAGGCTCCTTGTGATTGCTTGGGTCGCTAGCAGATTGCTGGTATTGCTTGTACGTTGTATGGAAGACGGCAACTTTTCTGCAAACACTCGCAAGCTACTTGCTAAGCAGTAGTGAAACTGTGAAGAATGATATGCAAACCGGAAACGGAGACCAATCGTCTTCAAAGTAAAAGTTGCGCCTTTTGAAACATGGCGCGACTTTTACTTTGAATATGAACATTCTCCTTTTTTTTTTCTTTTTTACATTATACTTTTTCAAGTTTTACTATCGCTCAGTGGTTAGTTAGCGAATGTTTGCAAACAACTCGGCATCTTCCATGCAAATTGCAGGTGACCACGGCAATCTGCTAGTGACCAAAACAATCACAGGGATGTTTTCATTGCAGCACCCTCTTTGCAACCAATTTCAGCCAGCGACACCCTTACCCTTTTACCAGTGGTTGCCAGGAGGCCACTGACCAGTCTCCAGGCCTATGTGACTGAGACCTTAGTGATCCCCTTAATTGAAATATCTCAACAACCATTAGATCACTTGCCATTATATCTGACCAGGACTTTCATGAAATCACCATTATTATTATTTTTTTTTTTTCCATTCATTTTGATTACCAGTTATGGTAAATGGACTGGTACTTATATAGCACTTTTCTACTCAGTTTTGTGTACTCAAAGCACTTCATACTACATGCCACATTCACACACACACTCCGATGAATGCATCGGGGGCAACATGAGTTTCAGTATCTTGCCCAAGGATACTTCGGCATGCAGACTAGGGGAGCCAGGGTTCGAACCACTGACCCTCCGATTAGTAGACGACTCGCTCTACCTCCTGAGCCATGACACTATAATGCAAGAATGTATGGACTAGTCTGATAGATCTTTTTCTGATGAAATTGTATCCAACTAGACATCTGGAGCATGAGAAGAGGCTTTAATATGGGAAATCATAACTTCAAAAGGTTAGGAATCACTGGTTGGTTTTAATCTTTATCAATTTATTATATATTAGAAATTTATCACATTTTTACATATAGTATTAAAGTCAATAATAACTACCTGTCCAAAATATATGGCATAAGAAACTAAACTCAAGTAAGTAAACTACCTAAGAACTTATGCATACTTATGCAAAAGACTCTTACAGAATATACTTCCAAGGAAGAGAGTAGTGATAAGAGAGCACAGAAATCCAGAAAGAAAGAGTGGAGCAGCAGAGAGGTTTGCGGATTAGCGTCAAAACAAAGTAGCACCCTGGGTAAAAATAAAAACTGAAGCACACTCAAGATGACTAGCTGCAGTTAAGTAGATGCAGCTGTGAGAGAATTAGAAGAAGAGTGTTGAGAAGGTGACTGACAGCCAGCCAATTACTACATGAATGTGTTTGTGACTGAGATTAAACACATGTATGAAAACATTACAATTCAAAAGACGGCACAGCCTTCATTTTAATATGTAGAATATTAAGCAATCCATTAATTTTAATTCTGTGTGGGGCTGTGGGATCACCCTGTTCAGACAAAAGGATTCTGATGGCTATTGTCTAACCATCTTTGTGTTACAGATATTCACACACCCTTGAGACAGCTGGAAGAGAATACACATTCAGACGGTTTTTCTTTATGTCACAGGAGGTCAGAAATACTTGGCATAGAGTATTTTTCTCTCCTTAGCTGATGGAAGGATTTGACATTTTCATGTTTAGACTTTTTGTCCCTCAACTGCTAATGGCTTTTGAAAGCACAAACAGTCACTGCGATTATGAAATGATGGTTTCATCTCTGATTTCATAGCAAATTACTACAGGACATCAGTATTCAGATGGTTTATCGTGCCTGTCTCACTGATTGCTCAGATTTTGCTCCTACCTTATGTATTTATTGATGCAATCAATTGCTGCAGGAAGCATAAAGATGTAGGAGATGTTTCTTTCATTTGATTTCATAGCTGATGAACAAGTGCAGCATCTAATGGCTCTTCCTCTACAGTGTTCCTCAAAGAGAATTTCTTTTGTTATCATGATTTCAGTCCGTGAAGTCATTTCTCTGATTGGCTGTGTGATCTTTTAATCAGGTAAGGGAAGGAGAGGCAAAGAAGTAAATAAAAGGCTGTCCTTTACTGCACCAACAATGCCCTTGACGTCTTTCTCCGTGGCCTGAAAGAGCGTCATCCACCCCAATGAAACCCCTGCACCTGTTCATACTCAGCTACACACAGACCAGGGCACACACACATTGACATCTGATCTTTAACTGAAAGTCTCCTCTGAATTTATTTGAATAATGATTAGGACTTTTTGCAAGGTTTCTTTTCCTCTTTAACATTTTCCCCCGACAATATTTTCAAACTGAACAGTTATGGCTGACTTAGGCTAGACAAAATGTCCAACACTTTGGTGGGCGACCATCAGTAGCGTTTACCAGGCATGTAGCCAAAAAGGGCTTTGTTTGGCAGGCCATCTGGCTGCACATGAGATACATGGCCCAACCATTCTGCCTGTCATTTTCTAATTTTGAGTAGCAGATGCATTTTGATTGTTTTCTGAGACATACCAAGATCTCTGAATTTGTCACATGGTCTCACCAGGTGATGTTAAGTAGCCAGTGGCAACATTTCATCTCCTAGGCCTCCAGTCATCAGCTCATATGTGCTATGAGTCCAGGATTCACAAGCATAACCTAGTATTGGGAATACCGGTGTTTCAAGGAGTTTTACTTTTATTGGCATAGAATTGTCTCTGTCCTTTCATGCATTGTTCAGTTGGCTAAAGGTGCTTGATGCTTTAGCCATTTGAGTACAGTGAACTCATCATCATATTCAAGAAACCAGTTTGAGATTATCTGAACTTTGTGACATGGTGCATTATCCTGTTGGAAGCAGCCATCAGAAGATGGGTACACTGTGGTAATAAAGGAATGGACATGGTCAGCAGCAATATTCAGGTAGGCTGTGGCATTTAAATGATGCTCAGTTGGTACTAAGCGGTCCAAAGTGTGCCAAGAAAATATCCCCCACACCATTACACCACCACGAGCAGCTTCAACTGTTGATACAAGGCAGGATGGATCCATGCTTCCATATTGTTTACACCAAAAAAAGACACTGAAGCTACAAAGAAAGCACTGGAAGAGGAGAAAAAAGGAACAGAGAAGGCAAAGACAGAAATGGCAGAAACAAGAAACTGCAAGAGACAAACAAGTACCTGTTTGGAGGGAATGAGGATTTGATGGCTGGACAATCAGAGCTGGAAAAGGATTGTAAAATAATAAAGAAGCTTCTGAAAAATAAAGAAGAAATAGAGAAGAACCTGCTGTTAAAAGAGAAATAAGCAAACAAGCAGATGAAAAAGAAGAGAAGAAAGTTTTGAAAATGAAAGAGCAAAGAAGCAGCTGAAAAACCCAGAAAAAGAGGTGAAGAATGTGAAACAGCAGGTGAAAAAACAGAAGAATCAAAGTGGCATCTGGAGCTGCTTCTGGTTCAGCTCAGGCTGAGCAGTCATTTCCTTAAGCATCACCTCTTCACCTTTCCTTCATTATCTTTTTTCTATGTCCATCACTCTTACCCGAATTCATCTTTCTTTCCACCCTCCCCCTATCTCCCCCACTATCACCCCCCTCCGTCCTCCCTCTATCTTCTTCCTCTTTCTATCTTCTTCCTCTATCCCTTTTGTCTCCCTATGCTCTCTTTTTTTCTCTTTCCCATCATCACCAACCGGTCTTAGCAGATGGCTGCCCCTTCCTGAGCCTGGTTCTGCTGGAGGTTTCTTCCTGTTAAAAGGAAGTTTTTCCTTCCCATTGTCGCCTAGTGCTTGCTCATAGGGGATCATTTGATTGTTGGGGTTTTCTCTCTTTATCTTACTCCTTCCTCCCTCTATTTCTCCTATTTCTCCATCCTTACTTTACTACCCAACTGAATCAAAAATTATCATAATAACTATCCATCCATGGATGAACATGCAACCTATACACAGAAAGACCTTCTTGCTGTTAGGCGACAGTGCTAACAGTTGCCAGTGCATTGCTGCAACACCATGCAGCACTCTATTTATAATAATCATCATCATTATAAATCATTAAACGGAACCAAATAATCAATCAATATTTCTGCATGTGTCTGCATCTATGGTTAAAGTAAATTTTTTCTTCAGATGGTTATAAGAGTCTTTTAAGGACATGTCAAAATACCTCCACATATCTGGTAAGTGTTGTTAAACGATATTAGTGCTGTTAAATATTAGTGTTATTATTTTTAAGATAAGTTGAACTTCCTTTTACTATTAATATATCAGCAACAGTAATGGAGACTGGAAATCAAAAAAATACTCACATTGCTCCGTATCTGCTCCACTGGAAATTCTTTGCTTTGTGAGGGTCCAGAAAGAAGTCTACTCATAGCAGGACCTCAGTGTTTGCGTGTATTCTTTTTGGCTTAAGAATATGATTAAAAGGAGCATCTACATTCTGCAAAATCTGTTTGATATTTGACAAGTAATCAAATTCTCAGCAGTCTATTTAGGAACAGAGCTGTACTGGTCTAACATAAAACTATCAACATGAAAAGATGCATCACGTGACAAAAACACCTATTTAGATAAAGATTCTTGTTTTACAACTTTAAAGTTTTATTCATGAATGGTTTCTATAAAACAGTTATGCAGAGACCCCTGTTATGGAGTCGCAACATAATTTAATAAGTTTATTGCTTCATCCAAAATCTCTGTGGACAAACAGGAATTTAATTTTTCACAATCAAACAGAACAAGTTATGTGAACAATTCCACCTTCTGAAGGCATCAATTTAACAATATTTGTTTTTTAATCAATTATATAGAATTCCAAGCACAGCACCACAAATGTCCTCATCCCCACAGTCAAGTATAGAGGGTAAGTGCTGCATTTTGAGGTCGAAAATATGTTTAATTTTTTTTCACTTCAAATTCAAAAATGTATACACATCTGTCAAATATATTTTAAACACGACATAACATAAACAACATGACATAAAAAAACTAAATGTAAAGTAAACATTAAAAAAGATATAAAGAAATTAATGGTAAGTAATGGCAAAACTGAATTGAAAAATGATATCGAAGTAAACGTGAATATAATTTCAATTAATTTAAATAAATTAGTTATTCTGTTAATTAGATATTTAACCTTTAGTTTTTCTGACCCTCTGCCAAGGTGCCATCAAAGGGAAAATAAACTAAGGTAGGCTTTACTGTCTTAATCATCACAAAAATCAACACATTAGTGTAATTTATAAACAGGAATTTTGACATTATGGGAAATATGCTTATTCACTTTCACTAAAGTGAAACCTAGAGAAAGTTACCCCTCGTATAATGGTGATCTGTCAGCTTTACATTTCACATCTTTTATGGATTTCACAGAGGCCATCAGGGTCACAATAGCTTAATTGCTTAATTTTTTTTAGGGGTCACATGTCAAAACAATTGAAAACAATTGCATATTACATCCTTCTGTTCAAGATTCAGAGAGCGATGAAATCATTAAAGTATGATTCAGAGTTAAATAACAGCCTCTCAGTCACATTATAAAGTGTGGTCTGTGCTCCCACATTTGTTTCTTTCTCCTCATCTCATCTCGCTGCTGCTGCTCAGTGAGCCTCCTCAGGGGACAACAGGCTGCTGACGTGCCCCTACTGCCAACCACCAATTCCCCTTACCCACCCACCCTCTGAAACCCCGGCAATGATGCCAGCATTGGCATCATCCTGCTAGATATCACCACACGGTATTTAAGGTTTGGGATGCTGTTTCTGCTGGCACTGGTCTCTGTGTCATTGATAGACTCACCTCTGCTGTGCTTTGGCAACATGTTGTTGTCCCCCCCCCGTGCTTGCTTTATTGCTCAGGTCAGCAAGACACGATGAATTAGTCAATATACAGGCAGCTGAGACACGAGGTGAAGAAATATGGACAAGGCTCCAATATTCATGTTGCCAGATTGCACTTTTCTCTCTCAGTCACAACATTAGAAGCGATGGGATAGGCTATCTGAAATTATTTATTTCAAATTCACAAATTGAATTAGTGGAATGCAAAGTGAACTTCTTCATTATGCCTAACTGTTCCAACAAAACTAAATGTGCATGCCAATATGGATAACAAAGGAGCCCACAGAAATACTTTGCAATACAGCAAACTGAAATGTTTTAAAAGTATAAAATGTTTCTGGTTTTCAATTTCTGATGAGTGTCCTTTGGAATCTAAGATAAAAAAAATATGGTGTTTATCACAAGTGATTACATTTATGTATTCAGATTTTTGGAAAAGTGCTTTTCATATTCTGGCCAAGAGTTAGATGAGAATATCATAATCACTCTCATGACACTATTATGAAGCTAAACTCAAAAGATTGTTATGGTTACTTAGCATACAGAAGCTACCCTTAAAAAAAAAACAGGACATTTTGTAAGGATAGCTTAAATTCCCAAATATCACAGGGAAAATGCTATTCAAGAAAGAAAGGAAAATTCTGAACCAGCCACATAATAAATATTATTAGCATCCCAATAATACTCAGACTTTCCCAAAATCGTGTCTTGGTCTGTCATGGTTAATTAATTTTAACTCCACCTGACCTCTTAAATGTAATCTAGACAGGTGTTGAATAAAGAGGACATGTTCACAAATAATCACTGCTGCACACAAAATTTACACTTGACTCACCTCCCAAACCCAAATTGAGTGTCCTCTCCTTTCTTCTCCTCACTGTATTACACAGTGCCTCACTCAGATCACATGAGTTCTTTCATTAAGTGTTTTGCCTTCTGTCCTGCCCTTTTGTTGGACCACTCTGTCCCTTGATGACTAACCGAGGCTACACTCAGAATTACTCTGCCTCTGTACGGCTGGAATGACTGTAGAGGTCAGCCGTCTGTCTGGTTGTGGAGAATGAGCCATAATCAGAGCAGGAGGCTGACTACAGCTCATAAGCCACACTCCTGATGACTCGTGTGCTGTCTGTGTTGATCAAGGTGATAGAGTCGTTTCATACTATTCCCACCTAAGGTGAGAGCCAGGTTATTTCATCTGCCTCGTAGTCCTGCAGAAATAAAATTTCATCTTTGGTATGCAGGAAGCAATAGAACCCAGTGATTAGCTTTGTGAGGAAATACCTTTAGTGCCTCAAGTCTTTGTTTTGACTTTCTGTTTTTAAGGAAAAGGGGCTCTGATAAGGCTCAAATAACTGTTAGCAGCTAGATTGTGAATGCAGTTGAGGAATTAGCCTCTAGAGTCAGATATTTCCCTCGGGAGTAGGTAAGAAGCAAAAAAGTAGAATTACTATCAGACTTCAAGGCCATAAATATTAATTCAAACAAATGCTAATCTTTCAGATGTATAAAACAGAAAATATGCAGTTTGTAATAAGGCATAAGAAAAACAAATATACTTTGCAAAATATGATTTAGGCTTCTTTTTTATATACCTCTCTCCTTCCTTTATTCCTCACTACAGTCCACAGCAGCACAGGATTTTGAAAAGGCCAGAACATGTTTAGATTTTCATTAAGTCCTGCTGCAGGTTGCAGACTTACAAGGCCTTCTGGTGTTATCTGTGCTTGTTCAGTAAACACAAAAATGAACCGCTTACACACAGCATAATCTCTCTCCTTCACATACATTCACCTTGAAAGTTTGTATTTTACTGAGTCAAGAGGCTATTCAAAACTGTAACATTAAGCATCCATTCGGACATAGAATTGTAAATTTTCTTATGAGAAAAAAAAAGTCTTTATAAGGTCACAGTCTGTAGAATACCACAAACTTCAACAAATTTGTTGTTTCACTTCTGTATACTTTTTTTTTATCCTGCACAATAAGTTAGATATGTGGCACAAGTGAGAAGGCAGCTATTTAAAGGTGTCTCTTACCACTGGCTGTGTTGCAGGAAAACCTTTGAGTTACAGTAAAGCAAGTTTGAGCAACAAAGCTGAAGTCCTTCCAATCACACAAACATGACAGAGTCTTTCTTTGAACGCAGCTGTGAGTCATGTTGAGAGAATTCCTCATCTAAACAGTGGGCTGACAAATTAGACTGTGTATGTGTGTGTGTGTTTGAACATATTTGTATGTGGAACCATACAACCAACAGGTGAATGTACTGCTCCATTTACAGCTGAAATATAAGCTTTTATTGCAATAAAGCAATTTAAATTGACAATTCGTCTTACAGATGAAAAGTTAAATTCACAAACAACAAAGCACATTGTTTAACTCACCACACTCAGGATTCTGAGCTGCTATTGGTCTCTTATGACCAGTAATTCATGGTGCCCATTTATCATTTCATAAACGAAAACTAAGACAAAAATATTTGTTCACAAAATATTTTTCGTGACTTAAACATTAACACATTCTAACTAAACAATAATATTGAAGACAGATGGCTGGACAAATAAACTAACAACTGTTTTAATGCACACAGTCTCTGTCAGTGACCTGCATCTTGTGAGGAATCGCACACGGCAGCTCCTGATTAGTAAAAGGTTCCTGTACTAACGGGAAGCACCTTATATTACATGATGTCTGTCAGTTTTGTAAAGCTAATCTAAATCTTCATCTAAACTCATCTATTTACCAGAATGAGGATTAAAGGTGATGCATCAACAAAACAGCTAAGATGTAACATTATCAGCTGATGTAGGCGAAATGTAGCTTTACTGTATTTCCTTCACCAAGGAGGCTTGGCAGAAATTTGTTTTCAGTGCAATTTGTGTGTCTTTGTGCAAGATTACACAAATGCTGCATGGCTCAATTTCATGAAATTTGGTGGAGAGGTGAAGCATGGGTAAAGGAAGACCTCATTAATGTTTAGTGCTTTAAAACTGTGAGTATTAGCCAAAAGGAGGACCAACGCTCTCCAAGTTTGCTTCTAGTTTGGGTTGCTCGTCAGTGGAGAGGACATCAAGCTATGCTTCAAATGACCTCAAAGTTGAAATTGCATATATTAGGGGCCACAGCAGTACACCCTCCAAATTTGAAGCAGACTGGATATATAGTTGTCAGGAAAAGAAACACACACGTACAGAGATTTCCTCATCTTTCAGCATAGGTCAAGTATTTGGACAATGATACATTTTTTTGTAATTTTGCTTCTATAGCACCACAGTGGATTTTAAATCAAACAATCAAGATGTGACTGATGTGCACACTTTCACCTTTAATTCAAATGGTTTATTACAGCCATTTTTATACAAAGTCTCTTTTTTTTTTAGAGAAGCAAAATGGACAATTGATTGACAAGCAGTTTCATGGCCAGGTGATTCCATGACAAATTAAGCAGATACAAGATCTGGAGTTGATCCCAAGTGTTGAACTTGTATTTGTTGGCTTTTAACTGGAACTCTCAATCATCAAGATGTTGATGCAAGTGAAGGAGGCCATCGTTAGGCTAAAAAAGCTAAATAAACCTATCAGAGAGATAGCAAAAAATGTAGGAGTGGCCAAATCAACAATCTGGTACATTTTTAAAAAGGAGGACTGCACTAGATGCTCAGCAACACCAAAAGAGTCTCAAGGAGGTAGGAATATCATTGTCAAAGTCTACCATCAACAGACTCCTTCATGAATGTAAATACAGAGGATTTACATAAAGGTGCAAACCACTGGTTACACTCAAGAACAAGTACACCAGATTAGACTTTGCCAAGAAAGATCTAAAAGAACCTGCACTGTTATGAAAAAAAATTAAATAAATATCCAGATGAAACCAAGATTGACTTGTACCAGAATGATGGTAAGAGAAAAGTATGGAGAAGGAGAGAAAAGCTCATGATCTAAAGCATACCACTTCTTCTGTCAAACATGGTGGAGGTAATGTTATGGCATAGGCACATATGGCTGGCAGTGGAACCAGGTCACTAGTGTTTAGTGATGATGTGACTGCTGATAGAAGCAGCAGGATGGATTCTGAAGTGTACATACTCTCTGCTCAGATTCAGCCAAATGCTGCAAAACTGATCAGACAGCTCTTTACAGTGCAAATGGATAACAACCCAAAGCATAATGCAAACGCATTGAGTTTCTCAAGGCAAACAAATGGGATATTCTTCAACGACCAAGTCAGTCACCTGATCTCAACCCAACAGAGCATGCTTTTCAGTTACTGAAGACAAAATTGAAGACAGAGAGACACACAAACAAGCAGCAACTGAAGGTGGCTGCAGTAAAGGCCTGGCAGAACATCTCAAGGGACGAAACATAGCATTTGGTGATCTGCTTTGACTGCAAAAGATTTTCATCCAAGTATTAAAAACAATCGTTATGTTGAAAATTATGTTATGGCTGTAATTCCTAAACAGTCAATGCAGTTAAAGCTGAAAGTCTGCACTTCAATCACATCTTGATAGTTTGATTAAAAATCCCCTTTGGTGGTGTACTGGTGGCAAAATTACAAAAACTGTGTCACTGTCCAAAAATTTATGGACCTAACTGTAGCGTCGCACAGACGTGAAAAGAATTACTTTTATGCATTAAATGAATTCTTTGTTGTCTACACTTGACTGACTTTGTGTTTAGTCAAACACTGATAGACATAGATAAACATAGATTCTTATATGTGTCAAAAGTTCAAACATCCTCATCATGTATAATTCTGTGATTTGGAGTATCATTATTCTGCCTAAAATTAATGATTAAAGTCTCAGTTTTTATATGTTAAGGCCGAGGAAGTCATCACGACCCCATTTAAACAAGGCAAGTAGAGCACAACCATGACCTGACTTCTGAAGAAGAGACAACAGGACAGGAAATAGTCAGAAGATAGATGCCTTCTCAAAAAGTTGAGAATTTCAGATGCAAATTTCTGGCCAAATTTGGAACAAATCTGGAAAATTTTAGAGAAAGCTTTAATAATCTGACCAGCTCAATAGCATGGTGTACAGCTACAGATAGCATCAGGACCAGCTCCCTTCTTTATGCTCACCCTCTTAAATAGGGCTGTGACACAAGATATCACAGGAAACCTTTTAAGCATACAGACATTTTCACTGAACCCAGACCTAAATAAAATAGCACAAAATAGATTACTTTTGTTTCCTGTTTCCTTTGCACATTGATTAATCGAGGCCATTATTTTAAACCCTTGCTAGGCTGCTCCAAGACTGCCACTACTGTGTGTCATTTTTCCTGTGCTTTATTTTACCCTACCTGATTTCATTTTGCACTTTCATGCTGACATCCTTTTTTTCCAATAGATCCACAGTATGTCTGTTTCATTATTAGTTAATTATTAATAACAGTTTTACAGAAGCATGAAGATAAAAGATTTTTTAAAAATATTTTTTAATTGCAATTTTATTATGTCTCAAGATGGTTCTAAGTAAAGGGCTGTGAGTGTGGTTAGTAGGGTTTGGAGGAACTAGTTGGATAGGAGAAGCTGGGTGAGAGAGGGTAATGGGGTAGGGAAGTAGAAGGTATGAAGAGGTAAAGGAGGATGGTAAAGGGTTGTGAGAGCATTGGGAGGGTTGGTGGTAAGATTGTAAAGAAATAAGAGAATCGGAGAAGATAGAGGGTAAGAAGGTAATGAAGGGTAGGAGGGGTAAAGAAATGAGGTAAAGGGTTGTGAAAGTGGTAGGTAGGATTAGGAGAAAGACTGAAGGATATTACTGGACAGAGGAAGATGGGTAAGAGAGTGAAGGTAGAAAGATGGAAGAGAAATGTTTCTTTCTACAAAGCCTAAGTTTGTAGGATTTGAAGGAAAACGGTTAATAGGGGATAAGGTATGATGGGGAGAGAGGGGTGTTAGAAGGGGAGACAAGATATTCTTCTTCCTCTCATCTGCCCCTCAGTTTTCTCTTGTTATTTCTTTTCCATCTTTTTCTTGCTGTCCATCTCTTTCTTCTTTCTCTTCTCTCACCTCCTGTTCTTTTCTTTCCTTTTTTTATTTTCTTTTCAGCGTCCTTTTTTGCCTTTTCCCCCCTCCTTTTTTATCTTCGCCTTCTTCTTGCTGGATAGTTGAGCGAGATTTTGGAAAAACAAAGAGCAAATATACATTCATTAATTAGTCTGTTGCAGACCAAATGTGACACAAGAACAAGCTGTTAATCCAACGAGTCATCTCTCCAATAAATTCAGAAATCTCTCTATGTGTCTGTGTCCATCTGTTCTTTTTCTTTCTCTACGACCGTTCATCCAGTCAGCTTCAGTCTCAGCAGGTGTACTGCTGGGGTGTTGAATATGAAGCTGTTTGGATAAGGGCCCATGACCAATGATGTAACAGAATTAGACTTTAGAATTAGACAGGGGATTGATCAAGAAGTCAAGATCAATGATACAACAGAACTTTTTTTTAAAAATCTGCATTTTCATTTACTGTTCTTATGCAAAAGTAATTAAAGATGTTAGAATTTGGACAGTGACAACTGATGAGCTGAAGCTCACTGTTTTTTGTTTCATCTTTTCCTCCATTTTTCTGACAGATTTTTTTAAGTTCTTTTTTCTTTCTCTCTGCTGTCTTGCAGCAGTTCCTGTGCTCTCTTTCAGCTGTCATATTTTTCTTCCAACTTGCATCCCATCTGATCAACCAGATCGCTGACTTTTCTTTTCTCCTCTTTGCTCTGAAGGAACTTACTTTCTGTTGCTCCTAGTTTGGTTGAATTCTCCATGACCTCCTTTTCAAGAGCCATGTTTTGAACAGTTAATGTGGCAATAATATTGTCTTTTTCAAGACAAGATGGCAAGGCTCACCTTCTTTTCATATCCCTGTTGCAGGATGTTAAACTCATCTGCCACTCCTCCTGTCCTAAAAACCTCCAATTTTCCCACTCTGTATTTAATGACATGAGATCATTTTCAGAGACCACACGAAAGTCTTTAGGCTGCTTCTCCAAAATCTGCTTCTAGATTCTGTCTGGTCTGGATTCTCTTCTTTCCAGAAGGCAGTGATCTGGTTGTACACCAACTTCCATTTGTATCTTACATGTTCAGTCTCCAACTTCTGGAGGGAGAGAGAATGCCAAAGGCAATTAGTCTCTCCTTGGAGTTTTTGCTCCAGGTCAGAAGTTCTCTGTTCCTCCTCCCAGAGGCGCTCCTTGTGAGCCATCTGCTCCTTTAGGGCAGCCAGTTATGGGGACAGCTCCCTATTTTGATTTTGGGCATCAAGAAGGGTTTTACTCAGGCTGCTGAAAGTCTGACTCTGCTGATCTTGTCCAGCTGGACTGACTTGGTCAGGACTAAGCTGGACAGCCTTTTGTCCAAGTGACTGAAAATCACAAATGCATGTGGAAACAACAATCAGCCCCATCCTACTATTGGATAAACACAAATAAAACAATTTTAGATAGGTAAGCTCACTTTTCTTTCTTTAATCCTTGAAAATGTATTTCCACTCATATCAAAAAAATAACAAAAATAAATGATCCCATTACCTCCAACAGTTAATGTTTATACTTAATTTCTAAGTCTACATGACTTACGTGTCTTATGAAAGCCCCCTTTTGTATCTCTGCCATATATCCACATTTCCATAAGAGTGGGGCATTGTGTGAAATCTAAATATAAACAGAAGGGAAGGATTTGCAAATCATTTAACTGTGATACTACAAAGCACTGGCCTCAGCAGATTGTCCCAACTAGTCAGCATGTGCTGGCTTACATAATGAAATATTGCAACATATTTTGTTAGTGTGTGAAAATATAATTTAAAAAGAAAAAAAAAAAAAAAAAAAAAAAAAAAAATAGTTGTTTTAAAT
>VUQI01027037.1:0-19052 GCA_015106735.1 Paratilapia polleni
TGATAGAAAGGTGTCAGAATACACAGTGCATCACAGTTTGTTGTGTATGGTTAGCAAAAGGGGGACCAACACAATATTAGGCAGGTGGTCATAATGTTATGCCTGATTGGTGTACAAACCCATTTCACAAGTTAAAGCAATATCACCCATCCAACACAGTGCTGTTAGTGGATGTGGAATCTCAACAAGCACTAGCCCTGTAACCAGAACCAAATGACTGTATCAGTATTTTCCAGCACAGTACCTTTACACGTTAAAGAAATAATGTTTTAACATGTATCATTATAGCCACGCCATGCCCTATGATCAACAGCAAAAAACAAAAAAAAAAAAAAGAAGAAAAAAATACCTGGCTATTTTCTAACATTTTCTGGAAAACTTAAGAGAATAACAGTGCCAATAATCATTAACTGTATGATATAATTTATGTGTCTGTGAGCAGACCAGTGATTACCGCTGGGAACTCATTGCAAGATAGGACAGTTCATTTTAAGTTTCATCACTTGTTCTTTCATTACATGTTAATTAACAAGGTCCTTGAGTTATTGAATCAACTGGTAAACTAAAGGCAAAGGCTCCGCATCTTCCAGTCACACTGATTATAGGTGTTTATCCTTGCATCACGCGTACCACGTACCATCTATCACAATGTTTATTATAGCATATGATTAGGTCATTCAACATTTCACACATTTCAAAGTACACTAAATGGCAGCAACTATCAACTCTTAAATTGTCCGGTCTCATTTCACTAGATAACTTAACCGTTAACAGTGAGTTAAACGTGCTTTGCTTTGTCTCCGAGTCGTAAGACCTGCGTGTTGTTTTTAGCTCACTGACTTGGCGGGTCTGCTGCTGCTATTGTGCCTTGGTGCTTTTTTTTTTTTTCTTTTTCTGGAAAGGGGGGTCATCTGTATTCATATTCCCACTTTAAAAATACCAACTACCTTAGTTGAGTAGTGTATTCTAGTGGTCAGACACAGTTTCAGAGGTGTACAACGAGAACTGCCAAAATATGAGCGCTCCTTCATATTGCACGCACTTTAATTTGTGCTTGTGTGTTTGCACTAAGAAATATTCCATTTGGCATGACATAACTAGCTACCCACTGGCGCTCTTAGCATCTAACCGAAAGGGAAAACGTGATAGTAAACAGTTGCAAACCCGCAGGGAGGTCACTTTACGTTAGCCACATGCTAAATACATTGGCATGTGTTTGGCTACCGTATGCTAAGTAGCAGAGATCAGCCGCGGCTATGTGAGATTTTTTAGCTAACATTAGCTAATGTTAAGTCACGGATCGAGCTAGTCTGGGGCTCACCAGTATTGGGAAAACTAATGCTTTTAGCGTAATGAAGAGAGATTGTCCAGTGGGCTATTACCTTCAGTAGTTAACCTATTCAGGTACATAGTATCTCTTGAATACATTCTCATTGCAAATCCAGTGCAATTCGCATCCGCCTTGGCCTGTTCTTTGTCGTACAGAGCATAGCAAGACGTGGCCGGGGCCGAAATGTTTAGTAGTCATTTTTTAAACTTTCACCCGCTGGATACTTCCTGATGAGCAGCCCTCATTCACTCAGACAACAAATAAAAAAATCAGACAGAGACGGACATTTCCATTCGAGCTAACGAGAAATCGGTTAGCAATCATTGGCCGGAGCCAGGAACAAACCTGCAATGAAGCCCTGGTTGGTTACCTTCCTGAGACGGCTGTTTGGTTGGACAGAAAATGGCTGCGAAAGGACCAGTCCCAGCGCGGAGCCGCGGCTGCACTACCGCATTTCAACGGTAGAGCCCTGTGCTGCGTTCAAGGCCTTCTCGCTAGCTCTACCGCACAAGTCAAAGTCCACGTAGGAATCAAAGTCCTAAGTAGACTCAGAAAGCAAGGGATGAATGTTATCGAAATTACATGTCCAAGAAGGAACCAAGTAGAAAACCTTTACATAAACTTGACTTTTTTTGCCCCCACGAAGCACATCATTAGATAAACTACACCTGTAGGTATAATGTAATAGAACATAACTCGTTTATTTTCAGTGTTTTTTCTTCTTGTTTGTTTTCTACATTTATGGCAGCAAAGGAACGCATCTTCTAGCGCGTGTATTTCCAGCAAATGTCTCCCTGGTCTCCCACTTGTCGCTGGTCTTTTTTTTTTTTTTTTAACAGCGCAGGCTTTTTACATAGTTGTTCCTATTCCCAGCTATTGCTCGAGGCGAAGCACCAAAGGCACCAGAGTCCACCAGAGAGTCTACCTACCCGGTGACAGAAAAGTTTTAATTGTTAATTTGGCATAATAATATAGCAAAGAGCTCCCCTTTTTATTCAAAACTGTTCAAAGACGTTTTCTGTTTGTCATTTCTGACAAAAATAGGTGGGCTTCGTTATCACGAGCAGCGTTTTTCTACTGTCAACACAAGTCACTGCGGTTGCTTTTGTGTTACACTTTATTGGTATTTGTTTTGTGTCTGAAGGTTTCATATATTTATTTTGTTTACCGTTTCCCCAAAGGCAGCTGCTGAGTTGAACATGCTATTCAAAAATTTCATCACAAGATGGCGCCCTATCACAAAAGAAGTATTCAACTGTCTATTGTGAAAAACCAGGTACATCTCCCAGGCTTTTCTTTCTGAACTGTGCTTTTGCTGTTCACTGGTGGGACTACAAGCCAACCCAACATATTGAATTCTCACTGAATGTCAGTAATTCAGTGGCATTCTGTAGGTCTTGCATGATGATGCTGTTTATTTTTTTGTTGTAAGTGATCAGTGCTATTGGCGTTCATTCAGGAACTTAACATAAAATGAGTAGAATAGTTGTCACTCAGCACTGGTGTTACTTTTATTTATTCTTAAAATTGAATGGCAGGCAGTGTCCTGGCAGGAAACATAAAAACAAAACCATTTAGCAATTTCTATCGCAGTTGTTAAGTTAAGGGGAAAAAAAAACTGAGAGCTATTGCCATTTGCATGCCCCATGAGCCAATGTCATTCAGTGTGAGAGAGAGCACAGGGGTCAATGTCCCCCCCGTGAGAGTGTTTGTCGTTTTCATTTTGCGTGTCTTCACTTCTAGTTCTAACGGTTCTCGGTGTCCAGGCTTGCAGCAGTAAAATATGCACCCATCAACAGAGCCATCCTATGATCTGCTGGTTATTGGAGGAGGGTCAGGAGGCCTGGCTGTGGCAAAGGTCAGGTCAGTTCTTATTCAGCTTTGTAGTTATTCTTATGCTGTAATCAGTACCGATGGCACTTGGGTTTGGTTTTTCATTACTAAAGCTTTTTTTGCTCTCTGCTTTGAGATAAATTAGAAGAGAAAGGGGGTGGAAAAACCATATACTCTTTATGTACACTATTTGTGTGATCTAAAAGTTGAATTGTAAGACATTTGATCTTATTTATACTATCAGTGCAACAACAGTCAGTTTACTTGTGACCACTGCAACAAAAATCATCATATGTATAGTTTCCAGTGAAGGTTATTTACACGAGGAGAGGGTACAAGAGCATAGTTACTGAGCATGAGTCAAGACACAGCTGCAGCACTGGGTAGGGGGTTGAGGAAGAGCCAAACGACCAATAACAGAAGGGGAAGCAGCTGTCCTAGAAAAAAAAAGATGACATGCACAGTCTGCTATTTAGGCAACCTTGCACTGAGAAAACACACTATCAGGATTTCTGACACTGCACACAGATAATGTGGAAAGTGATGTTTCTGTAAAGCTCAGAAAGCTTTAATGGAGACTGAATTAAGTCAACCTATATAGACTAGTTCAAGAAGAAAATGACAAAACTGCAAAATTGAAGTTTAAAACTTTTAGTTTGGCTCAGATGTAGTTCAGCATGATTGCTGTGGCACAGTGACTGCGTATTGCCAGTCCTGAAGCATGGAGGTGGGAGTGTGACAATAAGGGGCTGCACGAGTGCAAAGGTGTTGGGGAGATGATATTTAGTCAGGTAATGAATGGTTCCCCCTCAAGAATCTGGGCAACAGACACACTTAAAGAAAATACACAAGAAAGAGATTTTTGAAGAAGAAAAAAATGCAAACTAGGAGCATCTGCAGGATTTTTCTTTTTAAGTGCACATAGAGTAGGGATGGGCAACACCTTTTCTCAAGAGGCCATGCTGACATAGATATAATAAGCAAAGGGCCACACTTTAAACATCTGAATTAAAATACACTGCCCGACAAAAAAGCCACTGCCTGGATTTAACTAAGCAAATAGGTAAGAGCCTTCCATTGAATAATTACTGCAGTGATTAATATGTTTCATCTGGCAGCAGGTAATTTAACTCTAACTGATGCAGTGAGTAGCTTCTCATTTGTTAAACAAATATGTTGGAAGATATATCCAGGGCTTGTGGAAAAGATGTTAGTCCATTTCAGAACAGTCAAATTATTGGCCTGAAACAAACAAAGGGAAGACAATTTTGTAGTCTCACTGTGTTGTTATTTTAGGTTACAGTACCCATGTGCCTTCCTGTGCCTTCCATAATTATTATTTGCAAATGTCAGTCATTATCTGACTACTATGAGACATAGATTACTCTCCTTCTATTCATATTTGTGCTTCCCCAAGTTCCTCTGCATGCATCCAGCATTAATTCCTGCTGTTCTCCCAGTGGTTAGAGGACACTTCACCAACTGCACCTCATAATTGCTGCTAATCTGGTCAATGAATGCACTCTTTGCCAAAGCCCAGCTCAGATAATTATCATATTAATGGGCTTCATGGTAATGGGATGATGCGTGAGCAGCTCTTGAGAAGAGTGGAAATGAGATGAAGGGGCAAGAACTGGGATTGTTGAGAAGGACAAATGCTTGGCCCGTTTAAATATTTAATTCCTTTCCTCTTAGTTGTTCTCTGACCGTTTTTTCTCTCCTCTCCATCATTCAGGAAGCTGCAGTGTTGGGGAAAAAGGTGCTCGTCCTTGACCTCATGGCCCCCTCTCCAAGAGGCACCAAGAGGGGTGAGTGGTCAGGTCTCTGAATGTCAAGAGCTGTGGTGATAAATAACAGTTTCATTTCCTTTCCTTTCCTTTCCTTTTCTTTCCTTTCCTTTAGAGCTGGGAGGTTCCTCTTTCAACACAGACAGCATCAGGAAATTTCTACAACAGGCATCATTCCTGGGAAAAGCCATTCAAGACTCTCAAAAATATGGCTGGAAGTCCAAACAAGAGGGTAAATTTGTGAGTTATGATATCTTTGTTGTTTTGTGTGGTAAAATTAATTATTTGACCCCATCTGTCATTCAATTATAGATAAGAGCAACATTTATTTAATGTAGCAGCATTTCAATTTAAAATCAAATACAAGCAATTAAGTACTTGTATAATTATGTGTACGCAAATATCATACTGTTGGTGGTACACACCTGGAGTGAACTGGTGCAGGCTGTGCAGGAGCAGGTGAAGTCGGGCAGTTTAGAGCTGAAGAGGGAGCTGCAGAGCTGTGGAGTCTCTTACCTCAATGCTCGTGGAGAGATAGTAGCACCTCATACAGTCAAGGTAACCTCTTGCACTACTGCTCTATTAAAACACAATCTGTCTTTGATAGAATCCTTGTAGAAAACTCAGTGGCTACAAGGGATGTATCTTTTTTTAAAAATATCCCTCTTTTGGCATTTCAGACAGTTTTGTGATTACATGGTCAGAGCCAAAAGGATTCCTCACCTTTTTGAATATTTGTTGACAATTGTATGTGACTTACGTACACTTCCTCTCTGTAGTCAGTAATTTTAAGAAAACTGGCAAAATAGTGGAAACTAAGGGGAAGTAAAAGCTTGCTACAACTGATTTAAACTTGAATTTTCAGGGTTTCAGAATGGGCCTTTGGGGGCTGAGTCTGCACGTAAGCAATAACTGGTCCACATTTACTCAGGGCAATGACCCTGTGTTATCTCACTTAACAGAAGCGGATGCATTTTCCTGCTATTCCTGTTATTTCTGGCCATGTATTCATGCAGAAAATATATTTTCTGCATGAATAAATGAAACCCCACTTAAAAAACTGGATAATACATTTTTCACAATCATAGTTTCCTTTGTGGGAGTGCCAAAATCTCTTTGGTGGGGGGGCAATATTTTTTGTATGCAGGCATAACCCCAGTTTTATGTTTTTAGTTCCTGCAAGATCTGATAATTATGATAACACCAGCCTGAGATAATAATAAGTCTGCTTCAGAGTAGTCACACATCTGCGATAAAGACAATTAAAGAAAACTGTGGAAATATAATGCTGGATTTAGGGTCTAACCCAACCACACGTCAAGGGTTTTTGGATAACTTTTGAAAACCTCCTCTCCCAAACCTTTCTGACTTTGGAAAGGACATGACTCACCCACTGTCTGGAGCTTTCCATGACTGGCTAGCTCAGAGGATCAAGGCATGATACTCCTCTTTCTAGTTTTGTCTTTTTATTTATTACTTTATTATTTGGGCCACTTTTCATGACTAAAACCCAATCCAACTCTATCACTGTTACTATGGTTGGAGGTTGTGCTGCTATCCCATAAATCCACAAATCACTGTGAAGCAGATTTTGAAAGAATTGCCAAAATTCTGTCAAGTAGATGTGCGAGTAGACTAAATGAGGAAGATGCTACCATTATACTAACACTAATACTGACAAATCGTGTCTCAAATAGATTCACTAAAGGACAGTCCAGGCCCATTTAGAGGTTCAGATGGGTCAGTTCACCCCTTTTTTTTTTATCTCTACTGCCACTCCAGATGAAGAAGAGAGTCCAAAATTATGTTTATATGTACACCATCTCTACAATTCAATATTGAGAGCTTAAAAAATAACAAAAAAGTTTATTTCGAAAGCAAATTTGAGATTTTTGCATTCACATCCTTACAATACAAAATACTTTTGCACCAGCATCTAATGATGCTGGTGCAAAAGAGATTAATTTGCAGCCTAATGTACTGATGGATTGTCTTCAGCATTCGTATGTTGGTTGTCTATCAAAAGAAATCTCATTGGTTGGGTATAATACATACATATTTTCTATCAAAATATCTTTTGGGAAAAATTCAGTTCTAATCTAAGCTGCTTTCCCAATTTGTATTTAAGGTGACAGATGTGTATGGGGGAAAAAGGCACCTGACAGCAGACATCTTGGTCATCGCCGCAGGAGAGAGATTTCAGTATCTTGGCATACCTGGAGACAGAGAGTACTGCCTAACCAGGTCAACTAATATCTCTGCAGAAAAATAGCACCTTCTAAAATACAGTGAACATCACCTCTAAAGGCCCTTCCCTCTGTCCCCACTCCAGTGAGGATCTCCTTTCCCTGCCTCACCCCCCAGGTTGTACTCTGGTGGTAGGCGGGTCTGCTGAGGGGTTGGAGTGTGCTGGCTTCCTGTCTGGTCTCAGACTGCCAGTCACTGTCCTGCTGCAACCTGACCTTCTCCCAGGGTTTGATCAGAAAATGGCAAATAAGATAGAAAGCTATATGATTGTTGGAGGAGTGGACTTCCTTTATCAATGCACATCATGTTCTACTTACATTTTGCACTTCTCCCCCCTTCCTGTCCATAACCTTTACATATGTCTTAATTTCTTTAATATCTGTAGGAAGTTAGTATATATTGTGTATTTATATTTATGTATATTTATATACAATATATAATATATATATATATATGTATATATTGTAAATTCCATATATTCCACTTCTGTACCATTGTATTGCACCATGACACCAAGACAAATTTTTTATTTATTGCACACTGATATTAGTACAACTTACTATATATAGTATAGTAATAGTTTAATTGACTTAATTTCTATTCAATTCAATTCAATTTTATTTATAAAGCACCAATTCACAACAACTGTCGCCTCAAAGTTAGGTTATAATTACAAGGGTTTGAAAAACCCACATGAGCCCTTTGAAAATCTCTTATAGTACGCCCAAACATACTTACAACTTAATCAAAAGAGTATTCTGATTAATTCTGATGTGTACTCTTGTTATAGTATCTAGATATAGATATGTTATTGTATCTGGATATTGATATTGATTGATGACTTCTCATCGAAGTCCAGTGCGGCGGCTCAAATGTGGGTATAAAAATGTGCATTCAGTTTGAAATTCCTCTTCTATTCAAATTGGTAAAACATTGAGAATTCACTGGAAAGGAAAGCGTCCGCATTAAAGCACTTTGTGATGCTGGATGGTCTTTCTCGTTTTTATGACAGGTGGTCTAATAAATTTGTTAATCGCTGTAAGTATTCAGACCATTCACTGAAATGGAAAGGCATTCATATAACACTTTTTTCTAGTCTTACTTACCACATTTAACCATAAATTCATACAGTGCTTTATTCTATACATTTTTTATCTACAGCTAATTTAGGATTACCAATTAACCTAGCATGCCTTTGAACTGTTGGAGGAAGCTAGAGTACCCAGAAAAAACCCCACATGCAAACATGCAAACTCCACACAGAAAGGCCCCAGCCAGGATTTGAACCACAAACACTCTTGTTCTGTGTTTACTTTGCCAGGCAACAGCAGCAGCTAGTGACAGAGCTAACATAGCATGAAGGAAGCTAACAGCAGAGGGACAGCAGTTTGGACGTATTTCACACTGCTACACCAACAGCTTCTATTTGTATGTTTGCACAAGTTTTTTTACTTAAGTGAAAACTGTGGTCAAAGTGAGCTGACATGAGTGAGAAGATCCAGTGACCTGTGTGCTTTCTCTCTCTCACTTTTGAACTGCTCGTGTACTTTAACTCTCATGTTCAGAAACTTTATCGAAGAAGCTAAAAGAGTGTTTGTTTGGGTGTAACACTTGGTACGCTTTTATTATAGTTATGGTAAGACAAAGTGTTGCTGTGAAAACGATTAAATATTATTTCACTTCAGTTGTCTCCTGTCGGTTCTCCACACCTGTGTGTGAGGAGGAAAAAGGAGAAACTACTGTAAATGACAACAGTTTGCAGTAGTCTAATGACTCTCACCGTGATCCAAAATAAGACTGGTGCAAATAAATTAAATAACACCAGTATGTCATTTATTTTTTCACTGTATTTGTCCTGAACCTGTTTTCATTTATTATTTCACTAATAAATACCAAAAGTTCAGTAAATTTATTTTCTTGGATGCATTTATCTGTTGCATTTTATTTTACAAAGTTAGGAGAGCTGTGAAGTTGAGTTTGATGTTTCCTTACACATAAAAGAATGATTCCCAGTCTCTTCCTTACAGTGAGGGATACAGATTATTGATTTAACACTGGTAATCGGATCTGTACTTGGTGTCACCAGATACCCACAGCCAAGGCACCAGTATCAGATCGGAACCAGAAAAAGCTGGATCGGGCCATCCCAATAATTACATCATATCATTTCATTAATATGTACTGATGTTTCAGTAAGTTAGTTCGTATAACATCTTTCATACCGATTAGATGAATAAGCAAATAAAAAAGCTAAATAATAATAAAATAAAAACAAAAAAACAAAAAAAAACAAACAGGTTAAAAAGTTTGGTTTTAAGATAATGTTTAAATACAATATGTGTCCCTCAGCAAGGCTGTTCCAACAGCTGTGAGATTAAAATTTAATGCAACCTCACCAAAGGTTTTCCCTCTGGAATTGGGAAAATTGAAAATGTTCCAGAGGGATCAACTTGCCTCTCCTGGTTCATATATATTCCCACTGCATCACAACTACCGCAAAATATGTTCTGAAGGTGCAGATCTGTGGATTTGTAACTTCAACAGTCTGCTCTCTGTCCACCCTCACAGAAGAACACTCAGAAGTCTTTAGCAGATCATCATGGTGGAGCTGCTCTCTGTGTCCTGAGCTGTTAATGTTTTAAGTAATGGCTTGTGAGGCCTGACAGATCGGCCATGCTCTCCTGGAGCTTCGGGCCGAATGCTCAGAGAGGTGAGCGAATCCATCAAAGCGACAGGATGAATTAGTGCCGAGACACCTCACTACCTGTTAGGGGGAACTCCCATCAGCAGTAATTGATTTGATAAATGCTGTAGCATACACAGAATGAGAGATGAAGGCAGCAGCAGAGCACTACACAGAGTGACAGGGAGAAAGTTTTTTGCTCTGTAAGGTTTGTTAAAACAGGACAAGGTACATGGGCTAAAGAAGACTTGACTGTCTTTAGTTCAACAATTTTAGATATTTTCCACAGTGTTTGCTGGAAAGAACTATTTGATCTGTTAGACATTATAGGATATACTCATTTAGTTTCATTAAATTATTTTGTTTGTTTTTTTCTGACCTGCTACATAAGGAAATTCTTGATTTCCTTTAATTTTTTTCTGCTTGTTAGTTGTTTTTCAACTTAAAACTTGAAAACTGTTTTGTTGTTGACTATTGTTAATTGAAATTACCAGTGCAAATTCATATTTTATAGGACTGAAATAATGTGGTTATGGGTTTCACAAGCACATCACTTAAGTCAATACTTTCAATACAAGGATATAAATATTTCTCAGACAGTTACTGTAAATATTCAAATCATGGCAAAGATTTGTACCCCTGAGTTTTAATCGTGGTAGAATTTCTGTATTAACTTTGAATTTTGATGTGTTAAAAAGAAAACTGGCATTCAGCTGACCACAAACTCCTTGTTAATATTTTTCCAGTAATGGCATTCATTTTAACTTTTGTTTAAGCGTAACAGATAAAGCAAGAATATTTGTGCATGTATCATTACATCTTTCTAATATCTTACTGATGTTATCACAGATCATTTTATTTAACTAAAAAGGTTACTTAGTCCACAAGGAAACACGTAGTACACACACCCTTACTCCACCCCTATCAAGTCCCAGTCAGACTTACTGCTTCAATACTTTTATGTTGCTTCCATTTCACTCTTGGTGTTTGACCATCAATTGTAATTGCATAGTTCTATGACTGAAATGTGCTCTATAATAGAAATATCTTTTTTAAAATTTCTATTGTATGCGTGTTAGTTCTTTACAATCAAGTATTATTTATAGGTATTTCGCTTTGCAGCATACTACAATATGATAGAGCTTTTTATACAAAGATCGATTCTCTATGTATTCTCTGGTTACATGTGGTCACTGTAGATAATATAGTTAGAGATTTCATAGGATTTCACATTAACTGCACAGTTTTGTCTTATAAATGATACAATATATTTAGATTGTAATATAGAATTACATTCAGCTGGGAAGACAGGTCTTTTTTTCTGTTTTCACTTTTGGTTCTTTTGAATTTGAATTTAGTTTACATAAAGCCCTCATTGCTTGATTTACAGTGAAAGGTCTTTCAACTGCATGTCACAGTATTCATCAGAAGAGCCTAGCTCATTACATATAGAATTTATATTAAGAGTTATGCTGCTTTGTTTCTGTTGTATCCTTTGATCAGTTTGCTGAATGCAGGAAGTTGAATTGCTGGAAAATTATTGTGATGTCTATGAAATTTCTATGATTCTATGACTAACAACATGACCTCCAAACACTTGGTTAAATAAGTCTAATCTACAGAGCAGAACTGCAGAACTGAATGTTTGTTTGTTTGATTTTACTATTATCAAGTCTTTGGTGTAGGTGATGCACACATGAGCAGAAGATTTGACAGACTTTCACCTGTACACCAGCTACATGCCTGTGCTGCACTACAACACAAACTAAGCTGCTACACTTGAAAAAGCACTGACAAAAATATAGAACAGGCTTTATGTTAGTATGCAAACAGACATGACATCAGTTGGTGGCCTACTGGTATACTGGGCATTCTCCCCAGCATAGCTGATAGAATTCTAATATTCCATGGCTGTAAACGTCCAGATTGAGCCCACACGCTAAATATTAATCAAGCACATCTTTTATTGAGTTTCTTCAAATTAGCCTTGTGATGCAGCATCCAGCTGGATTGCAAAGTGGGGTAAGGGTCAGTCAGCTTGTGTGGTGATAGAGCTTATGATTCTTCCATTACGGAGTCTTGCAGAGTATACAGATGAGAATCTGGTGAAACTGATAACCTTTGATTTGTATTTTCAATACCACTGGGAAAAAGAAATACATGAATGAACCTACAGAAACTCTGTGTTGTTATTCAAAAGAAACAGCACGTTTTCCGGCATTGCTACTGAAATCATTAGTGCATTTCTATGACTATTTAGCTAGCAGCTCCTGGCTGTGGATTTCTCCAGTTTTGGTGAAAAATAAGAGCATGATGAAAGGCCAAGGTACTCTGACACTGGAGTTCTGTTTTCTACCCATTTTCTGCCCAGATTGAAAACAGAACAAAGTGAGAGCATCTGAGAACAGGAGACAATTGGACATTATTATTGCCTGTTGCATCTTTGATGATGATTAGTGTTATTGAACATGTTTTTCACAGTAGTGTTAAACATCAGTAAAAACACACATTACATTGTGTAGTTTTTTCCTGTTTTGGTCTGCTTTGGGTCAAACTCAAGGGCTTCTGTGTTTGTGTGTGTGTGTGTGTGTGTGTGTGTGTGTGTGTGTGTGTGTGTGATTGCTGCTTTAAAGGAGATTCAAACTTAACAACAGGTGACATATGATAAGTGTGTTTCTCTGCTGTTCTCCATCACCTGTAATATGCTCTGTCCACTTCTGTGCATTTTGCAGGCGATGGAGGACAGCAGACAGACACGCTTATCATATGTCACCTGTTGTTAAGTTTGAATCTCCTTTAAAGCAGCAAACACACACATGCGCACTGCACAGCACAAGATCTGGATCAGTCTGTTCTAACTGAGAGGACAGCAGTAGGACAGTAAACAGGGAAAAGCATGTGAGCATGTTTACACTGCCTATTTGCACAACACGCTGCATAGAATTAATTTTGTCTGCTTCCGTAGAAAAACGAGGATTGATTGCATTGGAATGATAAGAGGGGGAAAATGTGGAATATGGCAAACAATAAGGAGAAGTACACCTGATCCCAGGAAGGAAGGGAGTGTTTGAAGTCAAGGGTCAGCTTGATAAGAAGTTATTCATGTGGGTCTGGGGAGAGTGTGTGGAGAATAGAAAGTCAGAAAAGGAGATAACCAGACAAGGAGACAGAAAGATTCGGTAAATAAGACAGAGAGATAAGGGAAGAATGGACGGTCCCTTGCCCTGGTTCCTTTAAAGGATGAATATCACCCCGCTGACTGACAGCTGCCAGCCACAGAAAAACACTCTTCATGCCTGTTTTCTCTGCCCTTTGCTGTGACTGGAAGCCATCCAGAGGCAATCAAATAGAATTGCAATTCTGAAAATCAATACGGCCACAATCTTCAGGGCTGTGGTAAGTAATGAAGCAGTGTCATTTGCCGCAATGGGGAGCTGATAAGGACCCTGATTGGTCTATTCCATCACCATTCCTCACCCCAGATAGAAAAAAGGATACAAACATCTTTGCCTGTAATGTATTGATTAGTGAAGCAGGGTAAACTACTTTTAAGTGGGTTTGCAGTGACATTAATTTTGTTATCATTTAGTAATAATTTTGTTATAGTGCCCAACAGTGCCACCCTGGGGTGTGTAACCTGAAAAAAAAAATCTATAACAACAATTTAAAACAGCTGCAGCTCATTTAATCCAGTGGGATGTAGCTGATTGACACATGGCGAGTCATGCATAATCAATAAAAGCAATTATTCACTCAATTACTGACCAAAATGTAATTTTAAGATGCTGAAAATGACTAGACTACATTCATTTCTACTTTTCTAGTATTTGGGAAAAAATAAACAAACAAACAAAAAAACCCCACACATTTATAATTTCTGCTACTTTTTGTAAGTGATGTTTAAGGAGTCTTACACATTTACTTCAATAGCAGATGTCTAAGCAGTACTAAAAAATAACTATTTGTGTTGTTGGAAACCAACTTTGAACTGAGGAGAATATTTCTACCTTAATATTGCCGCCTACCACTCTAGTTTTAATGATTTGTGATTTGCATGTTTCATTTATTTTATTTTGGGTAGAAAAATAGGTTCATGGAACCAGGAAAATCTGACTCATTGGAGGTGATAAATATTCATTAAAAAATTACTGCTGCACTTGGGTTAAGTGACTGAGGAAAATATGAAACTTGTTACTCGTGATGTTGAACCCTTATGCACCTCAACTGTACTGAATATTTTAGGGTCTTCACATTCAGCTGGTGATTGTTTTTGGTCAAAAACATTATGTTACCTTTACAGTACTCTACCTGCCCACCAAACACAAGACAGGCACTGTTAGAGACTAGATGGTGAAAATATAGTGGTGGAGTATTTGCTTCCTCAGAGGTCAGAGAAGGCAAAAAGAGTTAAAAGAAGGGTATTTGGCTTATAATCTTCTGGTGACTGCTAGTTTTGCTCTGTGTCTGCTGAATGTGTAACTGTTTGCTAACATATTTACACCAACAGCTTTAAGTAGTGATAATACTGTGTTTACACCTTCTTCTGCTGACTCAAGTTGTCCAGAAAAACAATTACTTCAGCTGGTGTACTGACACTGTGGTTATGGTTGTCATACATCTGGTCTATGAGCATCATGGGATCAGGAAAAGGAAAAAATTGCTGGGGAGATGTCTGGAATACCCTGCTTTATCTGCCACTGTAACCAGGCTTACTCCTTTGGTTTTACTTTTTCATAATATAAGGTTCTTGAGCCACCTGCAAACAAAGCATATAAAAAATAAAAAAAAACGAAAAAATAAAAAAACAGACCTTCCTTGTGGTGTTGGAGGATTTTGATTTATGACAGACTAAACAGATTTATAAGAGAATTGATTTATGAGAATAAACCAACTGAAAACTCTGCATGTGATCACTGGAATACTAACTTATACCTGGTTGCAAAAATCTTCAGTTTTCCTGCTTCCTGAATATATTTTTCAGCATCTTAAATGTTTCACACCACCTTAAACTTCATGAGAAAAGCTACTGATGTTCACTGTTCTCCACCTTAGAGTAGGATGACAACACAGATAACACAGATCTTGTCAGTTTTTTGTTCAATCTGAAAAATAAAAAAACTATGTCATCTATGTTGACAATTGTGCAGTGTGCTTCTGCTCAGATACATCATATATCAGCTTGTTTGCTAAGAGTGACAGTGACACCACAAACAGCTCAGTCTGACAGACACGTGGGTGTTGACAACAAATTGAAATACTGTACTCATAAAGCAGCCCAAGCACCCCTCCCACCTCTTCCCTTTTCCTTTTCCTCTTCTTCTCCACATCTCACATTTCTCTCACTTCATGTTTGAGCTACAGAGTCAGAAAGTGAACCACAGATGTCACAGACAGTTCTGTTTTGATTGGAGATATAATGCCAGGAGTTTGCTTTAATTTGATATAAAGACTGCAGAAGAATAATAGATAACATAATAACAGCCTGATTTAGAGTCATCAATTTAACCTTAAGAGCTTTGAATTTTTCTGAATCTACAGGACCTATGCTGCATAACTGTGATGATGCTGTCTATGTGACATGTTGCAAAAACACTCTAGTCATTGATTAAAATATCCTTAAGCTTTAGTTCACATTCACAGTCACATTTTGGTTTTGGTTTGATTAGTGTAAGTGATTGCTAAGCGCTACTAGTTGGGATTCAGTGTAGATTTCTGGCTGATAACAAAGTTCTTATGAGCAAGTCCTTATAGTCCCATGGTCTAGCCATCTTGGTATGCCACAGAGCAGTTATTTCAGGCTAATAAGACCAAGCCCCTGTTTAAATGAATAAGACACAAAGCCCTAACCGCAATTTCCATGGTGACTGGACCATAGAAAAAAGTCCTCCAACTAAACTGTCAGATCTGTTTTGCTTTTATGTCCAAAACTACACATGTAAATGTTCCTGAAATGACATATAAGAGTGGTTCCATTTTAAAAGAGCACCAAAATAAGGAGGGGGTTGGTGGGTAGCAAGGGTGGTGGCTCAATCATTGCCAACCAGAAGACTGGAGTTCCTGTCTTATGTGAGACCACCCTCTGTTTGGTTAGGTTTGGGCTAAAATAGGCCATTTTTCAAAACAACATTAAAAAGCTTCCCATTCTAGTTTATCAGAATGACAGGCTCCACCCAGTCTAAAGATAACAACACCAGCACACTTTTCGCATGCACTTATTTACATGGCCATTGGAAGTCAGTTTTAAAACATAACTATAATTCATAATAACAGCCTATAGAGTTTTTTTGTTTGTTTGTTTGTTTGTTTGTTTTTTTGTTAAGAGAAAAGTCTCTAAAAACTACATCTATAGAATCACCTACAAAATCTGATAAGCTTTGAAAGTTTGATGAATTTGCCTCAAAATAACCTTTGGAAAACATATTTTCCCCAGGCGGTTATGCAGATACCTGCAAACCGGACTGGCAAGATGTTCCCTGGTCCAGCTGTTATAAATCACATTATGGGCTTTTGGTGGTAGGGAGGAATATGTGTCATACAACCACTATCTTTAACGTTTCCCATAGGTTTTGATTCAGGAACCTTCCACTGGACTGTCTTTACTTTCTAATGCCTCAGCCAATAAATTAAGAATTGGATTTTGATTCCATGACTGGAATTATGGGTAAGTGGCCTGGGAGGGCTTTCTCCCAGGTCTGCAACAAATTCTAAAGAGCCCCACAAATCATATGGTTAAACTGGGACATGACCAAGTCACTTTTGTGGAAACAAAATATGCAAAAAGTTGTTTGTTAGGGATTGTCAACAAAAAAAAAAAGACCCCTAGTGGCTGAGGAGAAACCTGATTCCAGTCTGGAGCAAATGTGGAAGTAGCATGATGTTACAGAGCCTCAAAAGGTCTTAGGAAGAATTTGGGGAGACTGTGTAGTCAAAAATTACTGGGACCTATGGTTGCATAATTGTCAAGTTGTGTCTGAACCTAACCAAACCCTACTCAGGTGGTAGTTCAGGAAATTGTCAATGACCCCAAACCAGAAAAAAACAAATTCAGAAAGCAAGGAACAACATAGCTTGGTTTGTCATTTTCATGGTATTCTTTAGAGTGCATTAATTTATATGATACTCACACATTCACATTATATGTATAAAAAAGTGTTTTGGTCAATGATGTTACCTAATGTTCTGAAACAGCAGGGATGAAATTTAACCCTGCACTGAAGTCTCTCTCTCTCTGAGAGAATTGAAACCCTGATACTGTTTAACTCTAAATATAAATATCTTCACAGTGGTTTGGTTCACATCACTGGTTACCCATGGTATCAAAGTTTAGTCTGAACAAAAAGTTGTCATCATGAGATCAGTTAATCCCATAGTTAAGTGGATAAGAACCCCAAGGCTGGGGAGAGTGCTGCTTTGTACTTGACAAGTGGAAGACTGACAAATGGGAATTATTATTATTATTTGTTAAATTTGAAAACTTCCATCTGATTGGACTATTTTCTGAGGAAATATAAGGTTATATTATTAAGGAGAAAGGTGGCTGAATCACATTCTGGGTGTGTACTGAAAAATGCTGCCTAACATGTTTTTTTTTTTCCAACTATGTTCAGGGATTGCTTAGGGATTTAATAAATTGTATCATGGAGAACTGAAACAGCTCTAAAATCTGAAAACCTCCATGACTTTCAGACTAATAGAAATCTTTAACAGCTCCTCAGACAGGGCAAAGCTGAGTTCATTGCAGGAGTAAAATCCTCCCACATTTCACTGTAATGATTTCACTGCCACAGAAATAGTCCACTAATGTCGAGCAATATATGGGTCTAAACTCATGTTTGGAGAGCACACATGCGTGTTCATCACTCACTCACTTTTTTTATGAGTCATCCATACATGTCTCTGGAGCGGGGTGACAGCACTCGCATAGCCAGCCACTGTAACCCAACAGGATGGAAAGATCTAAAGTAGAAGATAACGGACATGGTTCGTAATTCCATCAGCGGGTGCCGTGACTGTTGGGCTGTGCAGCAGACGAGAGCTCCGATGGCAGATCCATCACTGCTGAGGCAGCGGAGGGAAGCATTGCCCCCCCAACACACACACACACACATGCACGCACAGACACACTGCCATTTCGACTATTTCCACCACCACCTTCTCCTTTCCCTTCTGCCTCCTTGAGGAGAACAGCATCTCAGCCTGCTCTGTTTCACTGGTCACTCAAGCCCATCATCAGGTTAGAAAGCAAGGCCATCCATCTCTTTACAGCTCCACTGCTTGCATTGCCTTTTGTCTCTACTATGCAAGTGCAGTATCTTTCCACATCAGTTAATGACTAAATTCAGAATGAGCAACTGAAAATGCACTTATCAATGTATGAAGTGATGGTATAATGCCATTATCTTTCTGTTGTAATTTTCAAGAAATAATTTTCTTAAAATTATAGAAAGCAAGGAATTTTCTACTATCTTCAAACAAAGGAAAATAATGGAAAGAGATCCACTAGTATCAAAAGGTTTAACATTCATAAATATCTATTTTTTGCAATGTGGTAAAGACAAAAACAAATTCTGCACAGATTAATTTTGTAGATTTTAACAGCATGAAAATTTCACTCAACTCAGTAAGACATTTTAATCAGTTTACTACGTCAATTAATTTTTAAAAAAAAAATCCTAATTCAATTGACATCACATATATTTTTTAAATGCCGCCAGTATTTCAGTGTGTATTTCACATAGTGAACTTTATTTGCACCTCCTGTGTGTGTGTGTGTGTTTTGTTTTTGTTTTTTACATTCAAGTAAAGAGATCTGTGATGATCTATAATAAAGGTTCATTGTCTAAATTTTTTTTTTAATGTATATTTCATCTGTTAAAACCTCTCACTGAAGTCTTAATAACCCAAAATAAAACAGCTGAAAATGTTCTAAAGACCTTTGTGAAAATACTTGATAACACTGTAACAAATGTGACTAACATGTACATTTTCCAACTAAATGTATGTATATTTTTTTTACTAAAAAACTTGGAAAAGAAAATTTTGCTATTATTGCAAGTTTGCGCTTTTTCTCTTGCTCCCCATTTTCTCCTGTCAATTATGTGTGTGTGCTTGCGTATGTGCATGTGTGTGTGTGTGTGTGTGTGTGTGTGTGTGTGTGTGTGTTCTTCATAAT
>VUQI01027038.1:0-11308 GCA_015106735.1 Paratilapia polleni
GGGCCAAGAACCAAAAAAAAAAAAAAAAAAAGGCACAGAGTCACCCTCCTGACATCCAAAGATCCAAAGAAGACCTATCCCACAACCCACAGGACCCAAAGTTTCCAAGTGCCAGACATCACAGGACACCTCCACAGGTCTCATGTGCTTGCCCTGAACAGAGACTAACAGAGACTAATCAGTGTAAAGTCCTGCTGCTGTACACTCTCAGTAGTGCATAGCTACGTATCAGTCCACTGCTGCAAATTCATTTAAGTAGGTTTTGCTAACTACAGTTCCTAGCTGTTTCAGAAAATGTAAAAGGTTGGTTGTGATTTTTGTTCACAGCAGAACACACAGAATATTTCATGGCTTATCCTTTAATTGTCAGGTTAACTTATTATATCACGTGTTGATTTATCAGTTCATTCTAAGCATTTTATTCCAGTCTGATAAGTGATTCCTTGTTGGTTCCTGTCTTGGCAGCTAAAAATCCTTCTTTGTATAATCACTTTTATTTGATGTGGCTAAAAAAAAAACTGTTATGGTGAATTTAGCTGCTTCTTAGGAACCAACCAGTGACAATCACCACTGGCATTTGGCAATGGGATTTAGTAGGCTAGAGGGGAGGGATGTTATCAGCAGAGGTTATTTCATTTGTCACACAGCCCTTGTGGGTACTCAGTTCCTTGAAATGCCCATAGCTGTAACCTTACGTAACTGCTGCAACACAAAGTTTCAACTGTCAGGGGGAAACCCTGATTCTAGCATTGGTTCTATTGGTTCTAAGTCGCAGCATGAGCTATGTGTCTGTCCCTTTTTACTGTAATCTGTATATGACAAACAAATCCCAGATAAGCAACTTGCAGCTTGCCATATGGGAAGCGGTCTTGCTTCAGCTTTATTGTGTCCAGCTGTTGGCAGTACATCCACCCTGCTTTCAGGAAAATATAATTAAACAGAGTGAATATCACATTTCCTTCCCATCATTCCCTGGAATGAGCGCCTTTATCTGCCCCATAAAGAGTGTAAAGTGTGATTGTGTTTACACCTACAGGACAATGCATCAGGGACAAAAACCAAAGGAGGTGTCGAGAAGCAATTTGACAGTACAGCATTTTAAAAGGCAAATGCCAGTTGTTCATTTTAGTGTCAAATTAAGCCCAGTGATGTGCAATTGAATGCGTGTGATGCTGGCAGCATCTTTTTCTTTTTCCAGCATATCTCATTTCAAAGTCTGTTATAAAGTGGGCTTGATGTTTAGTCTGTAACAGCATAAAGCAATCAGATGTCATTATTATGTATTTATCATTTGCTGCCTGTTTTGCTAAATGAGAGATTTCTTGCTGATGTCTCTCAGCTTTTCCTTAACTGGGTTCTCTCTAGTGTGGGTATATAGTACTATAGTATATTGTCACTGTTTTCTTTGGATTGATCTTTGAGTCTTTATAGAACAAGGACAAACAAAAAAAATGTATTTCTCTGAACATCCTGTCAATTATTTGTCTGACTGAAACGTCTGAGCTATTTGTGATTTGAGTCATTTCAGTGGTGAGCTGCGATTTTCTGCGAGTACACAAAGAAAGTCCTAATGACTTAAGACTTATGACAGATGTGATGTTATATGAAAAGACCAATGTGTCAGAGAAGAACCACATTCACCTCATGTGGATATGTTTGGACCTGTATGAAACCTACACAAGTAAAAAGGTTTGCATTTTACCTTGATGCCTATTATAATTTATGTAAGACACTTTGAATTGTGTTGTTGTTGAAATGAACACATAAACTTTCCTTCCCTTCCCTATTCTGAAGGCTGTCTGTAAAAGCTGATTTCCCAAGCCTGTGTTCACTGTTAACCATAAATATATCCACGTGCTCACATATAAATGCTAGATGGAGATTTTTCTCCTAGCTGAAGAATAATGTAAATAATATTTTTGAAAGAGGAAGTAAAAACAAAAACAAACACTGAAAGACTCAGGGGGAGGTGATTTTTCAAGTGCAAGAAAAACAGAGCAGAAAATATCAGTAGCTTTTATCATTTGACAGTAATTTCCCAGCCTTGTCCTTGCATATCTTCCCTCTCTTCCCTCATTCTCTCTCTCTCTCTCTCTCTCTCTCTGCTTCTCTGTGATTGGCTGGGGGGGCTGATGACACATCCGAGGCAGGGGCGGTTGGACTATAAAACCTCTTTACTCACTCTCTTCAGACACAGACAGTCTCGCTCCCTACTGAGCTTTACTGAAAGGATATTTAAGCGCCACCTAACCGAGACACCACCCCTACCAGCTCCAACCTGCTGCTATGTGTAAAGGACTAGCATCACTGCCTACCTGCTGCTTGGAAAGGTACATTAAGCCTCATACAAACAATCAAATGGGTGATGTTTGGGGATTTGGATTATATGATAGAGAAGACAGCTCTGTTTCTTTACCACTGTGCATCTGTATGTGAGCATCCAAGAAGCTAAAATACAATGTAAGTTTTAGGGTATGCAAAATATAGACTTTTCCCCAGTAGTGGGTTGTCAGTGGGTATGCCATCAAGGTCTTGTGAAAAATGTATCTAACCTGTTTTCTGTTTCTGTTAGGGCCAAGGAGCTGAAGGCAAGGCTGGGAAGCATTTTGCAAATCCCCAGCTGGAATCTATCCTGTTGCAAAATAGGGAAAAATAAGTAAGCATCACACATGCAGTATAATACTGCAGGGTACATTTATTGTCATCGTGTGCTTGATAAAATTCTAGTTTAAATTTCATCTAATCTAATGCTTCATTTATTTTCAGGCCAACCCTGGAGGAATGTCTTAGGTGGAAAGAGTCCTTTGAAAAACTCCTTTCCAGCAAATGTAAGTAAAGCGTCAGTTTTTTTAATTTCTTTTTTGACACGTTTGCACACATAAAAAAAGGTGCATTCAAATGCCAGTAAATTGCATGCATACACACACACATATACATTCATCCACTCTGGGTCCATTATGTGCACTTAGTAATCAAATTCCCTCTGTTTCTGCAGATGGACTGTGTGCCTTTACAGCCTTCCTGGTATCTGAGTTCAGCGAGGAGAACATTGCGTTCTACTTTGCCTGTGAGGAATACAGAAATACCAAGTGTCCTGCCAAACTAGCTGCTAAGGCTAAGAAGATCTATGATGAATTCATCGGCAGCGAAGCTCCCCGGGAGGTAAACGCCAAATCTCAAAGAACACTCTGCCATAACTCTCATAGTTACTCATAGCTACTCAAAATGGACAAAAAGAAACTCAAACTAATATTCTGTGTCCTCTTTTTGTAGATTAATATTGACCACGAAACCCGAGACATCACCAAAGCCAACATGTTGGACCCCTCACCTTCTTGTTTCGACGTGGCCCAGCACAAGATCTACATGCTCATGGCCAAAGACTGCTACCCTCGCTTTCTCCGCTCTCCGGCCTACAGGGATCTAGTGTGCCAAGCCAAGCCAACCACCAAGGCCAGAAATCCGCCCCAACAGGAGAAGAAGGCTTGAAATCTCTCCATTAGCCTATGAGGGATTTCTTAGTGTTCGCCTTAAGATTTGAGAATGCAAGAGAAGTCTGGCATAAGATGCTTCATCATGAAGCCTGTGCCAATACTGGTGCGGATGCAGAGTTCTGCATGAGAGCAGCAGTGGATGGGCCTATTGTGTAGAAGGCATTTCTTTGAAGATGAGGAAAGAATGCAGAGGAGAGGAAAATGGAGGAATGTTGAAGGCTGATGCCTTAAAATGGAGTGCTGTCAATACAGATAGAGTTTGGACAGTAAAGTAAAGAAAGAGTTCTACTAAACAGACTCTGACAATCAAGCAGGAGAGCAGCAGATGTGGAAAATGCACTTTTCTTTGCCATTAGGCGAACCTTTGTAGTTGTGATGTGCGATGTCTGTCAAAGTTGTACACTGTATATGAACAGGCATGTGTGGTACTTTGAGTTTGTATGTATTTGGCTGTAATATATTGTTGTATTTTTAATCAAAGATGAAAACATGTGCAGTTTAATTTATAATATAATATTTATATGACTGTCTTTTTTCTACATACCAGCAAATAAATTAACTTATTTGAAAAATAAAGTGTGAAAAATTCTCAAATGTGTTGTCCTCATTCAACAAAAATCATGTTTTAAAATTATTTCCTTTTATTCAAAGGACATAATGTGAGTTGCAGAGCTGAACCACACATTTATTAGCTACGAAGTAGCACAATTTTAAAAATTATTTTTTGAAAAATCAGTCATTGTAAAAGGTGATGGGTATCTTAAGTGTCTTATTTACCCCAGTGACATTGATGATCAAATGTTAATATGTGGTCGGGTGGAGTTTGCACATAGTTGTGCAAATACCTGCGTGTTTAATCAGTCATATTATCTGATGTAGAGGTAATAATGATATATTTGCCCTCTATCATGGTGTTGTGCACAACTGTTATTCACCTAGGAAACTGCTCTGCTCTAAAATGTGTCATAAAGAACTCAGACAATGACAGCACCCTCCTGCTTCAAGCTTTTGTCCCGTATTGTGTGAATGGGAAGGAGCTTTCTAGCAAATAGGAAGCTCAGGAGATGATGACAGCATTAACGTAATGGCAAGAGCTGTAAAACTTTATTATTACCTTAGACACTGTTTGCACCCAACATCAACATCAGGAAATAAATGACAGCAAAGCTGCTACCAGGCTAGAGCACGACCACTGCTGCCTGTTAACCAAACAAACAGAAAACACAGAAAAGACTACATAAGCTATGCAAAATGTGTAGTTAGGTAATAATGACATTGATTATGATGCTGGTTATATAATTTGTTCTCATTAATATGATAAATACTGTCTTTATGATTGCTTTGGTACAGTGGTTGTGGCTGAATGTCTAGTTTGTGTATTCATATGCCATCCGTGCAGAGTAGAGCCATTATTAGGTGGACAGCAGCTGGTCCACAGGCCTGATCCATATGAATATAGCATAATGCCGCCCCTTTCTCCATAGTAATCCTTTGACATTTCTATCTAGATCTAAGCATAGCAATGACCATCTGTAAAACTGGTTTGGGGTTTGTACATTTTGGCATGGTGTGAACACTGCAAGGGACATCCAAGAAGTATACATTCAGTTATCCAGACATTAAAGTCTAGTTTAAAATCCTTGAAACCAGTCTGATGTTAAGTCTTGCATGGTGGAAAACACTGTGCACTCACAATATGTTCTGAAAGGTTAAAGTCTGGTGTATTTGTGATAGTGTGGACAGCGTGAAACATTTGCTACATCATCATTATTCGTTATACACATCTTGTGACTGCTAATGACCACTGGCCAGTTTGGACCTTCATTGGCAGAATTCAAGGTATCTGCACTATTCACAGGTTTATATTTTTAGGCTACATATAGCTTTTATTAATAATAATTTAAAAATCTGTCTGATCTCATTCAAACAGAAACAAAAAAAAAAAAAAAAGGGTTGATGGAAAAGACCAGTCAAGATGGACTTCAGTTAGGAAAACCGATTTGTGTTTATAGGTGATTATGCTAATATTAAAGGGGAACTGTTCTGCTTTTACTTGTTTTCTGTCATATTTCAATTCACACAACAATAGTCATCTCAAGGCGTTTTATATTGTATTAAACTACAATATTAGAGAGAAAACCGCAACAGTCAGACAACCCCCTATGAGCAAGCACTTGGCAACAGTGGGAAGGAAAAACTCCCTTTTAACAGGAAGAAACCTCCAGCAGAACCAGGCTCAGGGAGGGGCAGCCATCTGCCGCAACTGTTTGTTCAAATTTTTTGTTTGGGAGATGTAGCCCACCTGCGACCTCCAAAGCGGAAAAATGAATACAATGTGAAGTGCCAAAAAACTGCAGTTCCTCTAGTGACCAGCACTTTACAGCATGATACAAAACCAAAATTTTTTGACCTGTATAAAGAACAGGAATCACATTGTTGTTCACGCAAAGCCAAAACAAAGAGACACCAACAGGTAATAAGGAGGAAAACACACTAGCAAAAGCCGATAAAACACCCAAATGACCCATGAGAAGATCAGCAGTACAATACGATACAAAAAGAAGCTAAACAACGAGGCAAAGGAGAGTTATTAGGAGAAAATAATGGTAATAGGAGGGGTTGATTCATATGAACACAAAGAATGGGCACTTTATTTTTAGGAGCTACCAATGCTCATATTCCCCCAACATTTTCTCAAAACCTGTTTGTGGTGAGCACCGACACATCAAACAAGTCAAGAATTATAAATCACTTCAAGCTCTTTTTCAGGTGTGTGGGACTCAGTCAGACACTCTCAGCCACTGAGTCATGGCTCTGTGATACATGTAGACAAAATTTTTTTGCATCTCCTTGCCCTGCAAAGACACTTTGTATATTGTTTATTTTACTTAATATTTAATATTGTACTGTAATAACTTGTGTTTTTCAATTTTGTATTTCAGTTGTTTATATTTTTTTACATCTCATAGCACTGCATACACACTTGCACTGTAATAATATCCTTACATGTCCTTATCTTGTAATTGCACTAAACTGTACTGTGAATCTTAAAGATAATAATAATAATAATAATAACAATAATAGTTTTATGTCATTTTTTATGGCACAATGTTTCATTACAACACTTTATGTTCTAGTGCAGCAGCAGGTGCAGGAGCTTGTAGTTTCTTTGGTCTCTGTTGATACCAGTGAGAGGTAGCCACAATGACTTCTGTGTGCCCAAGGTGTAACGATGGTACCCAGTCAGGATCACACTGTTGCATTTCAACATCTGGATTTTATTTGTGTTAGCTATGTTGCAGCAGCCCTGCAGCCTGTAACCATGTACCTAGCAGCAGCCCTACGACAACAGTTAAATGTGTTATAGTTTTAACTTACCAGCATGACAATGCCGTGATGACGCGAACATATTTTCGGAAATGTTGTTGAAGCTTATATTATTCCTTCTTGCAGCTGGCACCCAAGCCATGCCTTGTTAGCTTTGTGACCTCAGCTCCTTGGTGCTGCTTCCAAGGTGTAAAGCGCAAAAAATCTCACTCCATTCCATAAAGGGTTTTCATTCCAGTCAAATGTATGGTTGTGTCATTTTACAACACAGCAGTTCACCACCTCTGACGAGATTCCAGTGTCCACAGTTGAACTTTCAAACCCAAAAGCAACCTCTATCTCCATCTATTCCAGGTATACAACTTGGACTTGTATGAACAACAGTCCCATAATGCGTTGCATTGGTGACATCACGGTCCTGAGCTCGATACTGATAATGGAGTTAAGGGCAAGGTCTCTGTGATTCCCAGGTGTCCCAGCACAGGCAGCTGAACTGGACCTCTCCACCATGTTTGTGATTCAGTTTTGGTGAGTGAAATTCTAGCATTTTATTATTCTGTTACTTAGCGCTAATGAGCAGATATGTGGGTCTGTGCATTGCACCTATGCGTCTTATGGATGCATCTTGCTAATCGAGCTTGCTGGTGTTAGCCGATAATTTAGCTTTCCACCATCTTGGCAACTTCCGGCTCCAAAAACATAACATGGTGGTCAAAATGGTAAAGTTGAGGCTTCAAGAAGCAGAGGTTGAAATGAATGGGTGACATCACGATCTATATCTAGTCTATGGGTGCAGCTAATCAGAAGAAGGAGCTAAAATGTACTGTATGGTAAAAGCTGGTCAATGATGTTTGGTTAATTTTTGTGAGAGCTGCCAGTCAAACAACAGGAAAAGACAGTTCATAGTCCAAAGAAATGTTGGTTGAGTGTTGATGGGAAACATGACATGATCCATGGGTTCCAGTGTCCCACAAATAAAAAAAAAATAATTAAAAGAAAAAACAATAAAGCACACTAAGCTTAGCTCTATGGCAAAGATAATATACAGTCACCCCACTCAGATTGCAGTTACAGTTACTTAACCACAAGTTGAGGGGAAAGCATATACATATGTGGTTCATTTAAGTGTTGCTGTTTTCCTGGCATGGATGGTTCACTAAATGACTGTGCTTTTATCTACGGAGATTTGAGATTTCCTTCTTAGATATTTCTGCCACCGCCCAGTTCAATGGAAATGAATTAATTGTAATTTCCTCGAAGCATTCAACAGAGACATCATTCTCCAGAAACACTAATCCCCAAACCTGCCACAATCCTCATGGGAGGAAGTGTTTTTTTTTCTTGACGGGTAAACGGAGCTCTAGGCCTCTGCCAGTTTCAGCCAGTTTAGCCTTGTCTGACTAACTGTCTAATTAATATTGAAATGTAATTCAAACACTTGCTGTATAAGGTAAAAAGTGCTCTCTCACAAGTCACTCACATTGTGTTAATAGCAAAAAGCCCACAAAGAAAAATACTAATGTACACCTTTTTGTTACGTTTGTGCCCATAAAAAACATTCATTGTGCTACAAAAGACACAAAAGTGACCTCTAGCTTTTCTTCTCTTTCTTTCTCTTTTATGTCCAGCATCAGACATGGTGATTATGTGATGATAATGAACTATTGCATGTTTTTATATGTTCTATATTTGTTTTGTACACTAAGAGTCTATACTCTTTCTTTTCATTGTAACAAAATCACACTTTTTTTCAGAATTTCATACAACAGTAACTTACTATAATATTACATATTATAAATTGTACTTTTAGTAGTGAAGCAAATTCCCCCAGTAGTGTGTGGTTTAATTGCGAAGCTACACTGACATCTAGTGGTTTCATTTTGTAATTACTACATTTACCAACCCTTACTCTGCAGCTATTAATAGGTTTTGAACACTATTGTGAGTACAGCTCACTAAAGTGAAAAAATTTTATGTTGTAATAAATTGTTGATTGCGTTTCAGGGGATTGTGTATACAGAGTGAAATAATGTGAAGAGCAAGAGTTTCATCTCGTCTGTGTAGGCTCTCAGTCATCCAGGTCTTGGTGGTCTTAAGCGCTTAAGTTGAAGGCATCTGAACTGTTTTTATGTTCATGAAGACATTTCACCTCTCATCCGACAGGCTTCTTCAGTTCTAAAGGCTGATGGGGACTCCCAGATATTTAACCCCTGCCACATAAAAGACGACAATGTTGTTCCGCTTTTCGTTGTGTTTCTCTGTCTGCAGCTCTTTTTCACGCCTCTTTGCTCACTTAATGAAGGCCCAGTTTGGATAACTGCATGTTTTAAGTTCTCTCCTAATGTGTATGTGTTTTCTCTCTTTCTCTTCCGCCTTAGAGGGAATGTTCTGTGGTCAGTGGTGGGAGTCAAAGAGTAGGTAGTGGTCTGTGTGTATGTTTGTGTGTGTGTGTGTGTGTGTGCGGGGTTCATGTACCTGAACCAGACAGAGAAGACAGATGGTTTGAGAGAGAAGTAAAGGAGGCCATCTATGTCCCTGGTGAACAACCATCATCGAACAAAGGTGGTGGCCTACGACAACAACTATAACACAGTCTTGAGATCCCCTCCCAGATATTTCAATCCCGCACTCACACCTCAACAACAGTATTTTTTTAATTTATTTATTTATTTTGCCTTTATTAGAAAGTCCAGTGAAGAGAAGAGAGGAAAGCGGGGAAAGAGAGTGGAGGGAAGACATGCAACAAAGAGCCTCAGGTCAGAGTCTAACCAATCTGCTGCATTTTGCCTTGTGGCATATGGTCACCTGCTCAAGTTGTGAGCTAAACCAGCGCCCGGGGTAGGCAATGTTTCACAAAGAATTCACACCTTGGCTGATGCGACCATAATGACCCACGTTTTGATTCACGCCTTCTCTCATGTGACCCTTAACCGCTCACATGATTACAGGGTGGGTCAACGACTCTAAGGACCATCTCCAAGGTGACAGCCCCACTAGGGGTTAAATACCTGGGACTCCACATCAGCCTTTAGAACTGAAGAAGCTTCCTGGATGAGCGGTGAAGGAGTGAAGAGTCACTCATCTCCACACTAAAGTTGAAACATCTGATATGATGACATAAAATTTGCTCATTTTAATTCTCTTAAGCCATGAAGACTGAGAACCATTGTTTTAAACTGATTTTTTTTTTTATTTCACATCTTTTCACAGGTAGTTCTGGCTGAATCACAGTGCTAACACATAATATCAATAAAGTTGTATCAACCATCATCACACAGAATGAACCCTGTCCAATAATAATAATGAACTTAAGAATTTTAGTACTTTTTACTGTTTGTACTACATTAACCACATGGAGACAAATAAAGTGTGTTTGGTTGGTTTATTGATTGTTTGATTGATTAACTGAGAGTGGGGGAGAGAGGAAAGGCACAGGGGCAAGAAGAGGAGAGTGGAAGGAGGATGAAAAGAAGAAGAGATGTGGATGGGGTTGAGGACAAAGGAGAAGAGGGTGCGGGAGACAGAAGACAGGTAGAGGTGTAATAGCAGTGGAAGTTTGAGTGAGGGTGATGGAGAATGGAGAGCGAGGGGGTGAAGGTGCGGGAGATAGAAGAACAGTTGACAGAGGGATGATCAAGGGAGTGGTATGGATGAAAGACATGAAGCACGGGCGGAAAGGGGGAGGGAGAGAGAGCTACTGCCGTCCAGCTGGAGCTGAACAAGCAGCAGCATCCCCATTCTCCTGCAGCCGTGATATTTTTTCTTTTATTTTTTTTTTGTCTTCACTTGTTCTTTATTTGTCCGCTCTTTCTCTTCTTTTTTACACTTTTTCTACATCTCTGTCTGTACATCCTTGACACTCTTTTAGAAAATCTGAATTTTCTTTTTCAGGGATTAATTCTGCTCGATTTCTTTCCACTCCATCTCCAGGTCATCACTCTTTTTCCGCAATTCTTTATTGCACATTCTGGATGGCATTACGTTGGCTTCCAGTAACACTGTGAGGGATCTTGGAGTCATTTTTGATCAGGATATGTCTTTCAATGTGCATATTAAACAAATATGTAGGACTGCTTTCTTGCATTTGTGCAATATCTCTAAAATTAGAGGCATCCTGTCTCAGAGTGATGCTGAAAAACTAGTTCATGCATTTATTACTTCTAGGCTGGACTATTGTAATTCATTATTATCAGGTTGTTCTAAAAGCTCCCTGAAAAGCCTTCAGTTAATTCAGAATGCTGCAGTGAGAGTACTGACAGGGACTAGAAAGAGAGACCATATTTCTCCCATATTAGCTTCTCTTCATTGGCTACCTGTTAAATCCAGAATCTAATTTAAAATCCTTCTCCTCACATACAAGGTCTTGAATAATCAAGCCCCATACTTGGTTAAAGAACTCATTGTACCATATCATCCCAGTAGAGCACTTCGCTCTCAGACTGCAGGCTTACTCGTGGTTCCTAGGGTATTTAAAAGTAGAATGGGAG
>VUQI01027045.1:0-12826 GCA_015106735.1 Paratilapia polleni
AAAAAAAAAAAAAAAAAAAAAAAAAAAAAAAAAAGGTAGACAACGTGACTTTTTGCCTTCAAACTATGTGGCACTTGTCATCTGTGGACTCTCAGTGAAACTACCTGAAATTGTTTGCTGCATGTGCCAATGTGAATGTACACAGTTAGCACCGTGCGTGGATCAATAAATATAGTATCGTGCTGAAAACATGTCTGACTGCATTCCCAGTTCGACTGAAGGAGCAAAGAGTGAAAGCAAGACTAAACTGAAGCAGCTTAAACAAACAGGAGAACTTACTGTAACTTTGCTTAGGGAAATTTAAATTGACATTTTGGAAGACAAGTTTCTTATTATGTAAACGTTACCAGGGGGGGAAAAAAAAAAAGAAAAAAAAAAAGCTGCTTTTAACTTCCCAAATAGACGGATTCGATTTTTATTATTATTTTTTTAATCAAACCAAGAATGAGGGGATAAAAGCTGCTAAATTAATGGAAGATGAAAATAATTTTAGCCGTCTCCACCAAATGCAGCTTAGGAACCACCTCCTAATTAACAGAGCTGAACAGGTCACTGACCATTCAAATATGGCGTGATAAAGAGCACAGCAGGTCGCCTGAGCCTCAGACTTGGTTCTAAGCATTTAATGGGAACATGAAAATAAGAGTGATAACATATGCTGTAGTTTGCATCTCTGTGTTCAGAGAGCAGGTATCAAACGGGCACTTGTGTCCATATCGATACTCAAATACACGTCTGACAGTAGTAATGTTCTAACAGCCGCAGTGCATTCTCACAGCCATCCCCACAGGTGCACACTCTCACACCCTTCTGTGTACATGCATTCCCATCATACCACACACATCAACACACACTCCCAGCATTCCTGCCCCCCCTCCAGCCTTTTCCCTGCAGGTATTCTCTGCATGGAGCTCGGACTACCTCAAACTCTGACAGAACAACTGTAACAGACACCTGTTAGAGACATCCTGGGTAACTGGTCAGCCAATCAGGAAGCTCAGCAATTTAGAGGACAAGAACAAATACAGTATGTATGTAAATGCAGTAGAAAAGGTGCCTTTTTATTAGAGGTCATAGACTTGGAAACAAATACTTGATCAGCTGCTGGAGTCAGCAGCTGATCAAGAAGAGAAGATCCCAGATTGGCAAAAACATACTAATTTGGTTTAACTGGGAACACATTGGGAGTATCATACACACTGGTACTGAAACCTTTCCTGGCAAGTTCCTCTCCTTTTCAGAAACCAGAAAAATGTCTGAAAAATCACTGCAGCAGCATATTTTTAAAAAGAGGACACTACTTCTAGCCATCTTCAGACCTGGGAAATAAAGCCAAAAACAGAAGCTAACCCTAACCCCAACCCAAAAGCTGCACTTCGCGTGACGGCCACTTGAGGCTGTTCCAACAGCGAGTCAATTTCCATATACTCCCAACTTTACAGCTGAAATTAACATCAGTCAGGATCACTATAGTCAAAAGAAGAACTTTGCAATAAAAAATGCCAGCAGAGCAATCAAACAGGGCATTTTCTTCAAAGAAACCCTGACTATGAGAACATGTATAGCCTATTATACTATACATCAGCAATTTGAGTCTGATATTTAAAAATAACATCTTAGTTTTTAGAATTTTCCCCCCTCATATGCCGCTCTCGTTTATGTCGCAATGCAGTCTGGGTAACGACATAAAATGGCCGGTACCACGATCCCAAAGTAATGTACCCGAGGAAAATCTTTCTGGACATTACTCAAACTGGATATAAACAAAAAGATGATGACAGAGAGAAGGAGGCGAGAGTGTCTGTGAGTCTGAGAGGGAGAGTGTCAGTTTAGGAGCTCTGCTTTCTCTCATCAGCTGGCAGAGGTCAGCATGTGGATCAAGCCAGCATTTTATGATAAAACTTCTATCACTAACAGCAATTTCACAGATTAGCAACAACTGCCATCATACAGTCCTCCTCTACTTTTATATCCAAGTCAGTTTCGTATTCACGCCTGTAAACATGGCCCATTATTACTGGCTCACACGCTTCTGCCGGCCACCAAATGGCTGCATCCGACATGTCTGTATCACTCTGAACTCTTTCAGGCTGTTGAGCTGGCTGATCAGACAGATCGTCTGCTTCCTCTGTGATCAGGGTCGTGACCGTTGGTTAACTTTCAGAGCAGATGGTTTGCCAACCAGCAGAAGAGCATGTAATATTTTCCTTGTTTCACATTCTCACAGTGATTTTCACTCATTTTCCTGAGGGATTTTGGACTCCTTGTGGGAGAAAACTGTAGACATGGCATTTGGTTTAAGTCGTTACTTATAACCAGCAACATTTGTGAGCTCTTTTAGGTGACAGGCATCTGGAGAGAAGTGCCGAGAACACAGCTGCGGGTCTTTTGTAGGTTGTCTTGGTCCTCAAGCCTTTTCCTACTATTGAAGATTGATATCATTTCCCGTTGATTCTTTTAGAGTGGAAATGACAAAAGCAGCACATTGTGGCATTTTTTTGATACTTTGTATATTCCAGGCCATTAGAAATAGCAGCTCTGAAACAGTAGCTTTGGAGTGCAGTCAATATGTCATCAAACCAGAGTGTGCACGCCAATTAATGGCATCCTTTGAAGGTCAAAATTTGAATCAGTCAGGGTTCCTTCTAAATCTTAAAAGCACAGCATCTTGAGTTAAGAACCTGACTACAGACTACTATTGATATAGAACTGTGCAATGGTATCACATATACTTTCTTCCAGCAAAGCAGTGTGCAAAGCAGATCAAACTATTTAATACAATCCCTAACACTGACTTCAATCAAATACCATGTTTGGTTAGTAAGCACACCAAAAAAAACCCAAACCCTTCTACTCATCACTTTCACCTTGACATGCTAATTTTCTGCAGGAGAAAGGGAAAGCTGAGTCAGGACACTGATGAACATGGGAAAAGACAAATTTTTAAAAAAGCAAGCGGAATTTCACTCTATTTGTGTATTTCGTGGTATATTTTTAGACCACGAGAAGGAGAAACTGGACCAAAATGAAACGCAGCCACAGTTTCATACCTAGCGTTTAGTAAAGGGGTGCAAGTGCTGCTTTTTGCTCACCTAAAATGTACTTTTTTCTTCTCAAGTGTCCTGATTTACAACATTTACAGATCCTACAAAGCATTTCTGGAAGAAAAAAAAAAAAAGTTCAGCACCAACTCAGAAGTGTAAAGCTGATTAAAAAAAAAAAAAAAAATCATTCCAAGATTTCCTGACCATCACAGGTGAACGATCACAACAGAGCAGGTGAGGGATGTGGGGCGCCAAACACCCTCTCTGCAGCCACACAATCACTCAGAATCAGAGCGTACAGCCGCGCAGCAAACCAGCTCCACTCACACCGGAACCTGTTGCTATGACAACTGTGGGTTTCTGTGGCAGCAGAGGGAGATACTAAAATCAACAGGGACTGAGTCACTTCCTGTCTAACACAATCCTTCCTCTTTTGAACCCGTGAGCCCGCGCTGGGGTCGACTCCAGAGACACTAAAAGCAAACATACGTGGCTCATATAACAAGCTCGGGCAACCGCCACCACTCACACACACACACACACATTCACACTATAGTGTGTGTGAGAGAGAGAACAGACCTCACCTACTTCTTTATAAATTCATAGTAACAAAAGCACCCCAAAAACAAGAAGTTGACCTGTGTGCTAAATATAAAGTTATGAGGTGCAGTTGCTTCAACCCTTTTTATGCGCTTTGATCTGAGCTCAGCAATTAATGTTCAAATACATCCAACCTAATGATCTAAATATACAGTCACATTGCAAGTCTTCTTAGAACATCTTGACAGTGATGTTACAGGGTGTTGTACAGGCACAAGAAAACAGAGGTTTTATTTAACTACTATGCATGTGGGTGTTACTTCCCCGAAACCACAGGTCACTACATGACCACGAGTAGGGCTCATTAGCACGCAAAACATTAGAACTTTTTCAACATTTCTATCAGAACAATACTGGCCTCTTAGTGGAGTACCCCACATAATATCTGCCTTCCAAAGAAGCCAGTGCTCTCAAAAGTTATATGTTTTGCCTAAATAAAAAAAATTTAAAAAAAGTTGAAACTGGCTTAATTGTGATTTTAATATGGACCGGTCACTGAAAGAATCACATGATGTGACATGCTGTTAGGCAGTCAGCACCAAGAACCACCGACGTTCGCTGCAGAGGCGCATATTATCCCCAAACTGTAACTTAAGCATGAGTTGAGATTAAATGATTTCCACTGCACTCGACAGTATGAGCACACCAGTTAAACTGTGATACGTTTCAATTACTAACAAGATCCCTCTAGTCTGGGTGTCTACCTGCAGATATGGAAGCACACACAATTTGGTCCAAAGAAAGCTTCAGATACGAATGCTTTCTTTGGACCAAATTTAACTTCTGTATATCTGACTACTCATTGGAATCATTTTCATGAAAGGTTACATGAGGTTAGACTTACTGCTGAACTAGAAACCAAATCAGCAATCCACTTTGGTTACCTTTATGTAGAGGAAACTGGAAACTGATTTTCATGTTGACTGTAAGAAAATAACATTATTTAACAAGGACTGGAATCATGTGATACCTCAACACCCAGTACAATTAATAAAGTCAGTATTGGTGCCAATGCCGATGCGATGAACTGAATCATTGTAAAATTGGCACTTTTTTTTTTTTACTTCAATCAGAAACTATACACAAAATGGAAGTTTTAGTGGACTCAATTTTTCAAACAATAATGCCACCTTTGAGATTTCTACTTTATTTATTGTGTGGATTTCCTTCTTCTTTGTCTTGAGCAATAGTAAAGTAGGGGATCTTTCTTTTGCTGGACAGTTGCTTGTACAAAAGAAGCAAAATATAGACAGCTATCCTTGGCCTTTAGATATACATGGTGGTAGTTTTCAATGTTTTCAAACAGCCTGTTGCCCAAATGATTCATTGAGAGCTGGCAGATTAGCCAGAAATGAAAAAGATGATTAAGTGCACCCCTGACAGCTCCACATAACTAAAACTTAGTTTTCTAAAAAACTGAGATGGTGTGTAAAATGTAAAAAAACAAAACAAAACAAAACAAAAAAAACAAAAAAATAACAAACAAAAAAACAAAAAACAAACAGAAATACATGCATTTGCAAATCATAATTTTAAACTGCACAGACAACATTTTACATGTTGAAAATGAGAAATTTTCTTGTTAAAAAAAAGAAAGAAAGAAAACATATACTCTCATCAAATTTGATCCCACAAACATTTCAAAAAGTTGGAGTACAGGCATGTTTCTCACTGTGTTCCATCATTTAACAACATCTTATAGGTGATTGGGAACTGAGGAGACCAATTTGCTGTGTTCTAGCTACTCAACTCAATTCAGTTATTTTTGTATTAAATTGAGCCAAATGTTTTCAATGGGTGACAGGCCTGGACTGCAGGAAGGCCAATTTAGCACCCACACTCTTTCACTACTCTTTCACGTACTAAAGCCATGCTGCTTTAATATGTGCAGAATGTGGTTTGGCATTGTCTTACTGAAACAATCAAGGCCTTTCCTGAAAGACATGTCACCTCCATGATATGCATATAAACCTTGTATATATCATTCAGCATTACTGGTCCTTTCACAGACAAGCATATTACCCATGCCATGCCACATGCAGTAATGCACCCTGATACTGTCATGGATGCTGGCATTTAAACCATGAACTGATAATAAACTGGATGATCCCTCTCCTTTGTAGCCCAGAGGGCACAACAGCTATGATTTGCCAATCTGCCTCAGTCCATCTTAAACGGGATGGGGCCCAGAGAATGCAGTAGAGTTTCTGGATCTTGTTTATATCCGATTTTCCTTTGCATGATAGAGTTTTAACTTGTCTTTATGATGCAGCAATGAACTGTGTTTGTGAAAGTGGTTTTCACAAGTGTTCTTGAGCCCAACCAATGATTTCCACTGTCTTTTTTTAATGCAGAGCCGCCTTGAGGGCCTGAATATCACAGCCATTCAATATTGTTTTTTGCCATGTCCCTTGCGTACAGAGATTTCTCTGGATTCTCAAAACTTTTTCATGATATGTCCCACAGATCATGAAATCCCCAAATTGTTTAAAATTTTATGTTGATAAACTTTATTCATAAAATGTTGAGCTACTGGCCATCACATTATTTCACAGAGAGGTGAAGGGCTCCCATCTTTACTTCTGAAAAGCTCAGCCTCTCTGGGATGCTCTTTTTAAACCCAGTCATGTTACTGATAAATCTGATTAGTCAAAGGATGTTTCTGTTAGCACTCAACAACTTTTCCAGTCTTTTGTTGCCTCATCCCAACTTTGCTGAAACGTGTTGCTGGCAACAAGTTAAAACTGGGCATACATTCTTTAAAAAAAAAAAAAAAAAAGCAACAGTTCTCAGTTTCAACATTCAATGTGTTGTCTCTGCACTATTTTCAATTGCATTTAGCTTGCATTCAGTTGTTATTCACATTTTGACACAGCATCCCAACTTTTTGCAAACAGGCAGTACACTATATATAATGTTTAGAATCTAATATCTGGATAAATGCAGAGACCCAGTGTGAGATGACTCACAGCTCTCACTCCTCAGCCTGTGACCTGCACAGGTTCAGGTGACTTGCAGGTGAAGCGACTTTCAGCCTCTTACCTTTTGGCTTCCTCCAGGTGGCACAGGTACTCATAGGCCATGTTCTGCTGGCGCCGCTCATCCATCTCCTCGGCTGTGAGTCGCTCCACGCCATCCAGGACAGCTGGAGGCAGCAAACACAAGGAAAATGTTTAAACAGGAGCACCAACCGGAATAAATGAAAAATATGAAACTCTGGTTCTCTTAATGCCTTGCAGGAGAAAAAAAAGCCTCGTATTTTGGTTATTCACAAATAGCTGATTATTCAATGGTCATTTTTTTTCTGCTTGCATAACTATGGAAATATTTCCAACCAGCAGTAGGGCCTCTTCTAACTTCCTCACAACTGAGGTGTCTTACCAAAGAAACCAAGCTCGTTTATTAGTCATCTGCAGAGCCACTTCACACAGGAGCCCATGTGGCTCAGGGGCTGTTGGTCTGTAGGATGAGAGCATGCCTATTCATACACTAAGGGAAAAACACAATGCAGAGGACGCTACAGGGCGATTCCCCGTGAGATTACATAGAGTGAAGCAGTGTTTTTCCCCAAATTATGGGGAGGGGGATGGGAACGGGGAGGCAGTACATGGCCTCCTGTCACATTTGAGGTGGGAGAGGGACGCTTGTACAGGGATCACAGGCAACTTTCTCAACAGGTAAAACGTGCTTTTAACAGAAATCGAACATATGGGACAGTAACGACTTCAGAAAAGCCGGCCTCTCTGGAACCAGCTTTTGATATCTACTCATAAATGACATATTGGAAACTATCTGCTAAGCAAACTACTTCTTGTTTTCCATATTTGATGGATAAAGTTTTACTGTGCAAGCACCAGACTTTGCCCTAAAAGGACTGAGTCTATGGGCGCTGGTTGTTAAATCGGTAGCTGGCCATTTCATCTGTATGACAACACCAAAACTTTGAACTGTCCTGTTTTACACATTTCTTAGGATTACGCGCGCGCTTTACGTCATGCTCTATAAACTAACCTGTATGCAAAGCATCTTAAAAAGTTGTGTGAACTGTAAAAGCAGGCCTCCCTCCCTCTCCACTCTGCGATGCATTACCATAAAAACGCGGAAGTCATAATTAGACTGTAACCATGCTGTTGAAGTAAAATCCGAGCTCACTATAAGCGCTTCCCAGCACTTTTTCTGAACTTTTGGAGGAGTTTGCATGAGCAGAAGCTCCTCTGTGATCCGGCGCTGTGTAGTTTAAAAGGAAGCCTTCCTGCCTGGCATCTCAAGGTGAGCACGAGAGAAAAAAAAAAAAACGCATAACTCACAGCCATATCTGGGCCGGGGCCCGTCTGTCTCTTCTGAAGTTGACATCCTCCTCTCTGCGCGAAACGCGACTCTCTGCGCTCCACGGTCCGCTGCAGTAAAAAAAGGAAAGTTTTAGCGCACTTTAGTTCCCAAACTAAAAAAAAAAACAACCAACACACAGAGAGAGAACCGAAAGAAAACCGAGCAGGACCTTTCGGTCCTCTTGTTCCTCCACTGCACAGTTTGAGTTGAGACTTTTTTTCTTCTTCGTCTTCAAACCTCACCGATGTCACTGGGTGTGTTCATAATCCTGAAGTATGCGTTTCAGGAAACACAGTTTAGCAGCCTGAGGGCGGCCAAACTGCAGGCGCAGCGCCCCCTGCTGTTCACGTGAAGGCAGGAAAGCCAAGGAGGTTTCCAAACGGAGGCCCGGGGACACTCTGGGATCGTCAAAAAAAAAATAAATAAATAAATAATAAATAAAATAATCACAACGACATGAGAAAGAGTTGTGATCAGGATTTATGTCTCTGTTTCCAAGTGCAAGAAAAATCTTCTTCATGATGATTTGCAAAGGCTTGCGTAATATCAATTGTAATGGTGGGCTCACACTGATTCAACAGCTCTGTTTATCCATTCTTGTTTTTTAAGGCACACAGTCAGGAGCAAACAATATAAATATAACCAAACACCTGAAAATATTAATGTGGAATTAATGTGGATTTAACCTAAGTCTTTCTCTGCAAACATGATGAGCAGAAAAAGTGATGTTGTGAATTTCAAGGTGTTTCCAGGATTCTTTTCAGTGGGGTGGCTATTGAGGAGTAAGGAGAACAGAAACACTGTATTTATAGTAGAAATTTGCAGTAGAAAACACTATCGGTACAACAATGTAAAAAACATTTTGCTAAAAATATTCTGTATCCAAAAAAAAGGTGTTTATCCAACATCTCCAGACTGGAATTTTTAGCCGTAACAGACTTTATTTAGTCTCCCAGGGTTACACTTAGTGATGGAGAACATGCACAGCCACTGGAATCACTTTTTTCTTTCACAAAAACAGAAAACCCATCATAGGAGTGAAACAGTAGGTTTGTGAAAAATGTATTTACTTTAAAGAGCTTTCTTTTTATGTATCACTTAATGTTATAAATCTGTCTTTCTCTATGCTGGGCATGATTTTCAGGCTCATGTGCAGCGTGGTGCCCTCATACTGATGATTACATGAAAAGTGGTGTTGCACAAGAGTTTAAACCTTTTTTTTTTATTTGCATTGTTTCACAAAGTGCAAAACAAGCATCTGGACCCTTAACTTAAGAAAAGTCCAAAAATTTCAGCTTCAAAATATACTTAAGGTACCTAAAGTAAAATCACTGAGCCTAATCCTATACATGATCTTACTGGATCATAATTATCTATTCATTAGGTTGTGTTTTACTTTAGTGTTGCAGCTGGGGATGATTTTAATTACTTAGATACCTCTGGGTAGCTTGATCCATAATAATCATGCATCAGAAGATTTATATTTTGAAATCTTCAAAAAGTATAAAGTGGGAGTAGAAAACAGCATAACAGAGAAATACTTGATTAAAACTGTACTTCAGTGAAGTGCTTTAGTAGATATAGATTAAGTTACATTAATCTATATCATCGTCCTACCCATGTTCTCGTTTAGTCAGGATAGCAAGATTACACAGTACTCTCGCCCCCTGCTGGTGAAGTGGGCCACCAGGGGGCTACGCTGGACAGGTTACCAGTGTATCGCAGGGCTGGCACGTAGAGACATTCATGCTCACAGCTAATTTAGAATCACTAACTGCATGTCTTTGGACTGTGGGAGGAAGCTGGAGTACCCAGGCACAGGGAGAACATGGAAACTCCACACAGAAAGACCCCAGTGCACCACTTTTTTTTAAGTGTATTTTATTTTGCCCTCATTCAATCCTTTTGTGGGATCGATTTATCTATCTATCTATCTATCTATCTAATAAAATACATACATGTATAAATTCTTACATGATAACCGTAATTGACAGGTTAACTGGCTAAATAAAGAAAAAAGAAAAAAAATAGAATTTCCTGATTATTATTTATGGTTTGTTTGGTTTTTTTTGGAATCGACTCACAGTCTTACTGTTTCTAGAGAGCCCTGAGTCCTCCTAAAGGTTGCAAGTTAAATGAGTTGAGTTAAATGTATCTCATTGTGACCAGACAGCAGAAGAGTGCTGCATTAGTGCAGGGCAGAGTAACACAACTAATAAACTGCAGAACAAGAGGCCATCTAATAATTCCTTTTTTGTGCATTAACTGAAAAGTCAGCTGCTGACTCACTTTTTCTGTTGCTTAATTTAAAAGGGTTTTCCAGCAGTGTGGTAAGCTTCTCACGACAGAGCATTCTCAACAGCAGACTTCTCTGTTTTGGTCGCCAGTATGATATTCGAAAATGAGGATAGCCTGCCTCTGGTGCACACATGTGACTCTTTGGAGCTCAGATGTTTTGCTGGTTTATAGTTACAATCAGATGACGGTGAAAAGCAAACACATGTTAAACTCAGTTAATAGTACTCAATACAGCAACTAAATCAGCCTGTTTGGAAGGATGTACTGCAAAAAAAGACATTTTGCTTTCAAAGTTTTCTGATGAATACACTTTTAGGTTTAAAAAAAAAATTCATGAAATTATAGTTCATATTTATCATTCTGATCAGTGCCATTAAGAATGGATTTTTGTGGATGATAATGATCATGAAAATAATAATAAAAAAAAAATCAAGCTCACTATCAAATAATTGCTTTATGATATTCATGCTGAATCAAGCATTTCAGCAATTCAGCTTCCTCGTGTCTCATGACCGCCACCAGTATTAAAACCACCGTTAATGTTATCAGTTCTACCACTGCATTTCCTGCTATCATGTGTCAAATTGTCTGTTCAAAACATCCATTATTGTGCAACTTTGGTCAAGACTGAGGTCAAATACATTTTTAATAGACCTCAATAAGACATCTGTGGTGGCATCTTTGCTTCAGAAACAGTTACATGTTCCTAATACCTCTTTAAACACATATGGAAATCATTGTCAAAATTTCTTTTCCTGAAAATGGGCTAGAGGATGAGGATAGTAATAAGTTTCCTTGGGAAAAAGGACATGGAGAAACCAAAGAATGAACAAATAAGCTAATTTATTTATAGTTAGAGTAGCTTTTTGCTAAGGTAGTCAAACAGAAAAACCAGGCTTCCAACAGGCCCTTACTATGCTTTAAAAAAAAACATGTGACTAAACCGTAAACAAGGATAGTGAAGCACTAGAAGCTACTAAAACTCAGTTTACTACAAGACACACAGCTCTAATACTGCCCAAAGGCCCACTGGCAGTGGAGGAGCTGTTTCTCCAAGCTTTTATACAACAGGCTCAGGTGATGAACCTGTGTTCAATCACCTGTTGCATAGAGAGCAAAAGCCAGTATCTGCAGGAAAAAAGGAGAGGAAATCTGCACAGAGCACTACAGTATGTAACACACACACACACACACTCGGCTGTAATGTAAATCAATAAAGTGAAGGCGTGAGACTGATAAGTGTTGTTTTTCTCTCTGCAGAGACAGATCTGTCCTGTGGGACCCACAGCCTGAGTAACAGCTTCATTTCCAGAGTTAACAGGCTGTCACAGCTGCAGCACGATGACTTGCAGTTATTTGCAGAGTGGTAATTCTCACTGGTCTGTATCATCTGTATAGAGACCCACCCTTTGTTTTGTCACTGTAATGTAAAATAATCATTTGATAATATTGACCCCTCCCCCCAACACATACACACACACATGCACATGTACTGAATTACAGACTTCATAATGCTCAAAAGTAAATGAGACTATCAGTACCACTGTGTAAACATTTTTTGCTACAAGGGGAAATCCTGCATTAGAAAGGGTGTTTACTCAAGATCTTTGGCCTTACCAGACTTTATTCAATCTCCCAGCATTACCCCATAGTGATGGAGAATGCATATTTTCAGTTAATAATATCCAATCTGCACAACCATAAGGAATCATGTTTGTATTTTTGTAAAAAAAAAAAAAAAAGCAAAAAAGCTTTCTATTTCATTTAGTGCTACAAATACTCCTTTCTCTATGTTTACATACAAGTAAAAAGGGTTTGGCTCTTATTTTTGCTTCTGCCTCTCAACATATAACAGCTGGAACAGGTGCCAGACCCTTCAACCCTAAAATGGATAAGAGAAATTCCTTCAAGGACTGTTGGTGCTCAGAGGGACTCCAGAAATTATTAAAAAAAAAATGATCTTGCAGGCTGGCAGTGAGGTTGGTGTAAGAGGACACAGGCAGGTAACACTAGCCAACAGCAACCGGGAACAATAGAGAGAGAGTGAGAGATGAACTGACAGGAAACAAAGGCATGAAGATTGGTAAATATATGCTGGTGCTGATTGAGAAACTGGAAGCAGGTGGAGTGGGTGTGGCAGACAGGTGACTGGGAGCAGAGTGAGGCCCTCTGCTAGGTGGAAATAGTGATATACACTATATTGCCAAAAGTATTTGCTCGTCTGCCTTCACACACACATGAACTTGAGTGACATCCCATTCTTAATCCATAGGGTTTAATATGTCGTCGGCCCACCCTTTGCAGCTATAACAGCTTCAACTCTTCTGGGAAGGCTTTCCACAAGGTTTAGGAGTGTGTTTATGGGAATTTTTGACCATTCTTCCAGAAGCACATTTGTGAGGTCAGACACTGATATTGGAGAAGGCCTGGCTCACAGTCTCTGCTCTAATTCATCCCAAAGGTGTTCTATTGGGTTGAGGTCAGGACTCTGTGCAGGCCAGTCAAGTTCTTCCACTCCATGTCTTTATGGACCTTGCTTTGTGCACTGGTGTGCA
>VUQI01027047.1:9207-32410 GCA_015106735.1 Paratilapia polleni
AACATTACAAAAAAGGGGGGGGGGGGGGGGCTTAAGAGAGCTGTGCATAAACAAATGCCTGCAGATCTCAATGAACTGAAGCAATGTTGTAAAGAAGAGTGGGCCAAAATTCCTGCACAGAGTCCTGTGAAAAACTTTCTCTTTCACATGTCAGTAGCTGACTGACATGTATGATGAAAGAGGCTTCAGGCTGGCATCAGCTATACAAAGTATGAGGCATAAAACACAGCCTTTTAAAATATAGTTTGCCTCTAGGAAATGGAAGTGATTCACATCAGTTGCTGTAATTCTAAGAGTGACTCCAAATTTATATAAGCCATAGTTATTATGTATGTTAATATACTTATGTAAGTGTGAATCATAAAAAAAAAAATTAGCCTTGAGGGTTAGGAGAAGATTATTTTTAGATGTGTGTGTACCTTCTGGGGAGGTGATGGTGGAGGAGAGCGGGGTGCCGGTGCAGGATGACTGGTCGATGGCTCCAGACGAGGAGAGAGTCAGGTTCTCGCTATCCGGAGTAACTCCGCACTGTAAAACAACAAGGGCAGCAGTGAGAGAGAAGCTCACAACGTCACATGATCTTACACACTCAAACGCACAAACAGATGTGTAAACTCCCACAGCCATAGGAGATATCTGACACTGTGAAAATGCATATTCTCTCAGTGTATGTTTGACACACACACACCTCCTGCTGGTCCACAACAAGTTTGTGGCGACAGGCCTCAGATTCACTGCAAGATTTCTCATCCTCCTCGGGAAGCACAGAGGAATTCTGGGAAAGCGACCTAAGACAATCAACAAAGTGAATTTGCATGAGACAAAAATAACACCAGGGGGTTGATAACGTCATTCTTTAGTAAAACTGAAATTAATTAGAGAAGGATTATAATAAAAAAAAAAAAATGTGTGTGTAGGGAGTTTTACTTTTACTCTGTGATCTCAGCCTTAAAATGAGTGGGCTGACGTCTACTTGAAGTCTACTAAATTCAGATGACAATAAGCTGTTTTCTTAAATACTCCTAAGTAGCCAGTTCCACCTTACTGGTGATCCCAGCAGAAAAAACAAACATTAACTCTGACTAATACACTCTCTGGCCCCCCAGGGAGACTCACTTTGAACCACTCTTCTTGAGTTTGAGTCCCTGACTGGAGTTGGAGTGATCTAGAGGAGAGAGGGAACGGGCCGGCGCCGGGTGAGGCTCGCTGCTGTATGGCGGCAGCGCTCCCGAGATGTGGCTCGGACCGGAGTGAAGAGGAGGAGGAGCTACTGAGGTGGTGTTGAGGGGGCCATTCAAGGCCTCCAGGAGAGACACCGCCTCATAACCTGGAGGGATGTGCTCTGACGCCTGCAAGAAGAATAAGGCGGTGAGAATTTGGAAATCCTCTTTACTCTATATACATTGAGTTTGTTGTGTCAGTTCTGTCTCACCGAGTGTTCCTCTGAGTCGGAGGTCTGGGAAGTGATGACAGGGTTAAAGCTGGTAGGTGACAGAGGACTGAGTTTCTTCCTAATTGCTCGGATCTGCAGCAGAGCTCTGAATGCTTAAAGGAAAACAAGACAGAGATTTAAATAATCCATGTATCTAAAAAAACATATTTTTATTTTTAGAGGAAAAATATATATTTCAAAGCTACAATTAGTGTAAGGGTTAGGAGGAACTGCGATAATTACTATTTAGGAGGAAAGTACCCAAAGTTGATGATTTGACACATCTAAAATACAGGTTATCTGAGAAATAGTGTCTTCATTTATTTTTGGCTTTTATCAGTTTGGGAAACATTAAACTTGACTAAGCTTGTCAAAAATGACCGTAGTTTTAATTTATCTGGTTTGAGCTACTAAAGACAACCAAAAGGGCAAAAAAAAAAAGTATTAGAACATGAAAAGTTCCGGTCTCTTTCTACCCAAATCTCTCCCTCGGTGTGTCTGATTGTTGAGGGACTAAAAGGCTACAAATCTTTAGTATTATCCCCCTCAGTGTGCAGAATACATCTTCCTTGTCCAGCTACTTAGTCTAAAAAATATGCAACTCAGATTTCGGCACTGTTACATGCTGTATTTGACTGTAAGACAAGAGAAATCTACTGAAACAAGGTGTAATCCCAGCACTTTTCAATCAGTGGATGTCTCTTTTTGAGACATTTGAACTCACGCAGTCTGCAGATAGGGCAGCAGTTTGCCTGGTACCGCAGCGTGTCTGCGCAGGCGTTGCAGAGACACAGGTGTCTGCACGGCAGGATGAGTGTGTCCCGTACATCAGATAAACACACAACACACTCTGCGCTGTTGTCGCTGATCTCGTCGTCAGCAACCTGGAGACAAAAATCACTGAAACGTTAAGAAGAAACAGATTTTATCGAGTCGATTTGCAAAAGCAGACAGTGACACTGATTTCCTTTGCTAGACTTCCATGTCGCTTCTAATGTGCCCAAAGAGGACTGAAACACGTCGTGTGTTTTCTGATTCCTACCTTTGATTCCTGACTGTTGTATTTGTTCTCTATCCCATAGATCTCCTGCAGCAGGTAACTCACGCCATCCACCTGGGAAAAGAAACATAGTGATGAATAAAGGCAGCCGCTCTCACGTCTGGCCCGTGAGAGCGGCTGCTTTGTCTGCTTTGTCTTTCATGAGCAGAAACGTGCTACATGGAAGGAGAAAGAAGGAAGGAGAGAAGAAAGGCAGGTGTATTCACCACTTGTTTCTGCTTCAGAGGCTTCACACAGTAGCTTCCATCCATGTGCTGGCAAAGAAAGCAACAGTTGTATGCATTATTGATACATCTGTATAATGTTAGGCATGTTATGGACTGTAATATTGATATGACATCATAATATCTTTATTTGTTAAAAGACAGGTCCAGAATTTTGGTCTTCAAACAACAGTCAGGTGCTTTTATGAACAGTGAAGTAGGTTTTTATATGCCGTAATCATTCCTTGGCTGTCAAGAGATCTGTCCTGAATGCACTTTACAACATAAGTAAAGGGGGGGCGCAATTCACAGTCTTGCCTCCTTTGTACAAAAAAGACTGTAATCGTGAAAAATACTTTACTGGATGTGACTAAGTCCGACTGCTGGAGTTTAGCTTAAGGTACTTTGGGATATAATTTTAGGGCTGCAAATATACATTTAATTTCTTCTGCAATGGTATTGGGAAGGATCATATAATGTCGAGTATGAACAGGGGAAACAAAGTAAAAATGTAAACCTGATCAAATTCTGCAAAATTTCAGAGAGCCCCAAAGCTACCAACTATTTTTGGTTTTTAACCCTTAAACGCTGCAGTAGGAGAAGTCACCAAAGAATGTAATCAATGGGGCATTATTCAGATGATTACAAACATAAAATATTTAATGCAAATAGCAATCAAGGCCCATACTGCAGTACAAGCATCCAAAAACCACAGAAAATAAGATTTTAAAAAAACAAAACAAAAAAGGCAGAAAACATCCACAGTTTTTTAGCTGGTTGCAGGAAATAATTTGATAAAAGTGGATCAAACAACTATTAAATGATCAAAATGACTGCAATAAAAGTAAATATATTAACTTACTAATGACTTTAGCTCTATCTGAGATTCTTTCTTACCTTTTCAAATGTAGCCAGCAGTATGTGAGAGTGGCCCAAATGTTCTGCAAGGATAAAAGACAGTTGGCACATCTTTATGTATATTCATATCACACCACCAGTGTGTTAGAACATATCAGCTCACCTTCTCCTTCATCTACAACAGCCTGCACAACCATGGGGAAGATTTCCTTGTCCATATCAAACAGCAACTGAGGAGCGAAATACCACAGATATCCATTTGTACAAACTGGCTTCACACTCCAGCACAGCCTTATACAAACAAGTGTTTCAATAACCGTGCTGCAGATACAAGCCGCCTACCTCATCGTCAGCCCATTCGCTGAGGTTGACGGTGTGCGACGGCAGACAGAACTGCTGGCAAACTCCCCTTTTGAAGTGAACGGTCTCAGACTGCAGTGAGCTGTCCTGTGGCAGGTAACTGCAGGGAGCAGACGGTTACAGGTCAGGTTATAAAAGGCAGGTATCAGGAAATGACTGCTTCTATCTGCTGTAGTTGACACGTGGATGGTTCATTTCTAAGCAAAATAGGTTATTACTTTTTAAATGTAGCAGTTAGAGAGGGGGAGTCTTACTTAAACACCACTTATTCTGTGTGAAGTGGTGGAAAGGCAAAATGTGCTTACATTCTCCATCCTGTTTGGACAGAAATAGAATCAGAGACAGCTCCTTATGCAAGATATGCAAATACTGACACGTAACATGAAATATATTTAAGATATGCAAGACCATGCTGGCATAACTTACAATTGTCTGGATGAATATTTATGGGTATGCTTTTCTCTGCCACACTAGCCTGTTTTTAATTTACATATTTCTTTTTTTTTCTTTGGCGATGTAACAATGCAACTTTTTTTCTTCAGATATTCATTCAGATACCTCAGCTTTGGCTGTCAGCCACAACTCTTCTCAAACCCTAAAGCTCTGTTCTGTTTTCACTCATTTTAAGTCTCTATGTCATTGCAGAGACGTCACGGGGCTCACTTTCATGTAAGATAACACAATATCACAATGCATTGACCATAATAGTATAATAATGATGACACTTTCTGCCTTTAGGAAGGCAGACACTTGTAAAAGTGTTGCTTTCACTCCACAATTTTGCTTTCTGATGCCAAAATCAAGAGACAAAGAGAAATCTCAGTTGCAGAAAACATGAAGAGGACTGTGTTTTTGTTTTCCCTAGCAGCCTAGCTATTGGTAATGGCTTAAACATGGTTGTGTTGGTCCTACACATAGCTTACGGGCAGCTTTGCAGACCATCATCTACATGTTGTAGCTGACTGCTGTCAACAGGGGGCAGTGTCACAAACGGTCTGTGTGCTTGCTTGTGCTGTTGTTGGTCCTTCAGCCAGCCAAGGAGAAGGGCGAAGTTATAACATACAAAGAGCTGAAGTGAAACCGAGTGTTAAAAACAATGAAAAGTGTCCAGTGCAGCCACTGTCTGTGCTTCTCCCTGTCGCTCCAGCCCACTTTTCAACCAATCAGAGTACGACCTACACACAGCGTCATCCACATCCAGCTACGCCGATGGCTTTTTTGGAGGTCTGCACGCAAACACGTCTGCGTAGGTTGTATACCCCTCTGCGTACGCTCTGCATAGGCAAATAACTACACAAATGCAGCACGGTAAATCTGTGAATTTATGCTTCTGTGTTAAATCTACACAGTAGGTACGCTGCAACCAAAAGACCTTTCTGAAACCCTACGCCTACCCTAACCTGACATGCACCTCTCTAGAAATGTAACTACACGTTGCACCAGTGCAGCCCGCAACAACTGTGATTGGCCCTTTCAGTACCGTCATTTTCTCCTATGCATTTCCAGCTACTTCTTCTGTTGCCATTTTTCAAATTGATTGGAAGAGAATGGATCAACTTGAAGAGAGAAACTCCATCGCCATCTAGTGTTTTGGTGGCAAAACTGCATAGTAATGGAGGCACATTAGCACAGGTACTGTATAAATGCTGGCAATGGCATTGGCCACTTGCGTAGGCTACATTGTAGGCTCTACATACGTTCAACACAGAACTATAAATTACGCTTTCCTCATCACAGATAGACGTTGTTGCAGGACGCAAAAGGTGCAAAGGAAGAGTGATGAAAACCTAAACTAAAACAAGGGCATTCACTCAATGGTGAAAGCTACACACCTCCCACATTTTCTATCAGTCATTAACAAAAAAAAAAGATCCAAGCTGAAGATTTAGTGAAAATAAGGTCAGCAAAACAGCATCAGCACTCTTTTCTTTTTTTCCTACACAAAGCATATTGATTAAACATAGCCGCACTCCATATTTTTCCCCCCAGTCACCTGCACCACAACCAGAGCTGCTTTATGCCCCCACCAGTGGGTCCTGAAACACACAACCTCTGGCTCTGTGGGCCACAAGTGAGTGTTTGAAAAACAGAAAGCGGTTCTGTCTTTGCAACAGTAGTGTGTCGGGGGGGAGAGTGGCCTATTGCCTCTTTGAGGAAGAAACTGTGTTTAATGTGGATCAGTGTTTTACGAAAACACAAGTCAGAGTAATTTGTGCTCAACTTAAGTGCTTGCAGACTCTTGATTCTAGACAGTTTTGCCAAAAATAAGCACAAACATAAACACAGCTGTGATTGTACGATACCTGATTCTACACGACAAGAAGAAATTCTACTTACACTAGATAAGTATGATATTTCAGTTGAAGCACTTTCAAGAAGTAAAGCGCTAAGAGAAAAACTGCACTCCCAGCTCTGTTTGTTCATCTGGAAAATTACTCTCACTCACACTGGCACTCCGTTGTGAAACTCCTCTATGGCCTGATAGTAGATGGTGATGGCCACCTGTGTGTCAGCATCAAAAGTGAACTCAACATTGTAGCAGGCTCTGGTCTTCCCCGCCACCTCGTCACCTGGTAGCTTCAGGTCCTCACTGCACCTGGACGAAGGAGGGAGACAACAGGATGCTGAATATTGTTGTATTTTTGATGTTTGATATGGTATGATTAGGTTTTTGTGTGTGTGTGTGTGTGTGTGTGTATGAGTTTCAAGGATTTGGATCATTTTGAATCTGCTTATAACAAAAAACAACAAAAGCATGAATCATCCAACACTGTCTCTTAAATAAGCTGTTATGACTTCTTCCCTAAAAATAGCTCTGCTGACATAAAATCTGACCAAGGCTGTGTAATTAGGGGTTACATACATGTCCTTTGGACAGAGGTGCGTACCGTACAAGTCGCAGGGTGTCCTTTCGAATGTTTATAAGGCTTCGTAGCGTCTTTACTGGTTCCTGAGGTGGAGGGGCTGCATACGGGAACTGAAAACAAAAAGGGAAAAAACAAAAACAAATTACAGATGTAAAATACATGTTATGATACTGAAGAGTACTGCCATTCACTTTTCCCTCAACCGCCCAACATTCCTCTGTTCACCACAGCAAATTTAGGGCTGCTCGATGACCGTGGCTGCTCCCGGTTTAACCTTAACACTAAGAGGTTTTGGTTTGTCAGCACAGATCTCGTTGATGCTGACAAGTGTTGAGCCAGAGCAAAAAAAAAAAAAAATCTGCTCTGATTGTGTCTTTCCAGGGATGAGGCTGACACTTCAGACGGTGTTTGGTTAGTTTCTGTGCATGTGGGGACCACAGGAGTGTAACACTCCAGGATCAAATTCAGTCTACTTACAAGACCAAATGGGTAATTGATAAGAATGTAAAATACCTTCTATGATTGGTTAAACCTCGGTGTAAATCTAACACATGGGTTTTAAACTTCACCCTATCTATGGATCGCTGCTCAGCACTCCTGTGTTGTGTGTTTGAAGCCAAAAGTTGCTGAGCTAGCGTAAGCGGAGAGCGGAGGTGGTTTGAGGATCTCTGGAGGATGTGGTCAGATACCTCGACACTACAGCCCCTCATCTGTGCGCCTGTGTGTTTAAGTGTGTTTGTGTGGCTGTGAATGGCACTGTATTCAGCACTATTACACATCTGGGCTCAGCAGGAGTCATGCCTGTAAACCACACAAACAAACACACACCGAGTAACAGATGCTAAAAAGAGCCATTCACCGGGAACTCACAGGCAACACTGTAGGTCTTATTAAAAATCATGAAACATCACAGCAACACTCTGCACTTCCTCACACACCCCCACACTAAAATAGAAACCTGTAGACCGCTTCCTCGTTATAAATAAAGGTGAGTATTTTTCAAAGAACTCACAGGTCTGCTTCAGTATTAATAGTTTGCACAGCTTACAGTGACAGCGCTAACAAGCTGATACTAAGCAGTTATAATGTTTACCATGTTCACCGTGTTAGTTTAGCGTATAACATGCTAATATTTGCCATTTGCACTTACCACAAGGTATGTCCTAAAGCTAAACAGTACTGTGTAAAAGTCTTGAGCCATCCCTCATTTCTTTATATTTTGCTAGGAAAATGGGAGATAGGTGCAGCAATTTATTGAAACATGTGCAAACATACCTGGAAATACAGTATATGAGGCAAAATCAGAGTTGGTACAATTCTAACGAGCTTGAAAGTCAATATTTGGTATGACTGCCTTCATTCTTCAACCCAGCCTGAACTCTCTTAGAACTCGCTAAGCTTCCTTGTAATTTCTTTAAGTAGTCTTCAGGAATAGTTCTCCAGGCTTCTTGAAGGACATTCAAAGCTCTTCTTTAGATGTTGGCTGCTTTTTGTTCCGTTCTCTGTCAAGATGATCCCACACTGCTTCAATAATGTTGAGGTCTGGGCTCTGGGGAGGCCAGTCCATGACTGATAGTGCTGCACGGTGTGTTTTTCTATCCAGGTATGCTTTTAATGCATTAACAGTGTGTTTGGGATTATTATCATGCCAACAAATTAAGCCGTTGCCAATCAGATGCTTTCCAGATAGTAATGCATGGTGGATCAAAATCTGCATTAATAATCATCAATTTTGACAAGATCTCCAACACCACTGGCTGAAATGCAGCCCCGAACCATGACAGAGCCTCCACCATGTTTTACAGATGGCTGTAGACACTCAGTGTTGTACCTCTCTCCTGACCTCTGTCATACATATTGACAACAATTTGAACAAAAATGTTCACATTTGGATTCATAAGACCTTCTGCCACTGATTTTCAGTCCACTTCTTGTAAAATTTAGCATACCTCAGCCTTTTTTCCCTGTTTCCCTTCCTTAAGAATGGTTTCTTGACAGCCACCCTTCCATTGAGACCATTTCTGATGAGGCTTCAGCGAACAGTAGATGGATCAACTGAAGGTCCAGATGCATCTTTAAGGTCCTGTATCAGGTTTTTGTTGGATTTTTTTCCTACTTCTTAAGGACATGACTTTCAGATACTGTTCATCTGCTGTAGATTGTTTTTTAGGCCTGCCACTTCTTCTTTTGTCCTCCACTTGTCCAGTTTCCTCAAATTTTTTTTAAGGACACACTGCACACCATGCCGAGATATGCCAAGTTTTCAGCTAATAGCTCTTTGGGAATCCATCCATCCATCCATCCATTTTCTTACGCTTATCTTTGGGAATTACCAAGTACTATTTTATGCCTGTCATACTATGTTTAGCATTTTTTTGTAGATTCAACTAAAGAAATAGGAACAAATGATGTGTTTTTGCAATAGGCTGCTAGTAACAAAGTGCCTAAAGATACAATTTAAAACTGGTTCTTTGCAAAGTTGTCTGTTATATGTAGACACAACACTGGTTCATCCCTTGAGTTAGGTGTTGTTTTTATGATGAATGATTCACAGGTCAGTGTTAAGTAGCAAAAAAAGCATTTCTCTGAAAATGGTCAGCTACAAGGACTGGACTGAAAATGAGTGAAAAAGCAGCCAATGTCCAAAGAAAATATTTGAAAGACCTTCAGAAAGCCTGGAGAACTACTGTTCGATACCACTTTGAAAAAATTACAAGAAAGGCTAGCTCATTGGAAGCTAAACAAATGATGATGATGAGTGGTTCAAGACTTTTGCACTTCTACATACAATTTTTATACAGTTTGTACCAGATACTAATGGTCATAGTATACCTTTTTAGAAATACAGAACAACACATTTAACCACTTTATACTAACAGGAAGTGATACCTACATGCAGCATCAGACGTCCATCAGAAGAAAACTGCAAGTTAAACTCCAAAACATGAAGAATTTTTTTTCTTTAAGACTGAATACTTTTTTAAAGAGATGATATATCGCAACCTACAATTTCTTTTTTTGTTAAAGTTCTGTCTGTGAGTAACATCACCATTTTCTGCACATTGCACTACAGGAAAATAGTATCCACAAACAGCACACTCAAAAATATTTAGTATGCATGCTATTTGGGTTAAGTATTCTTTCTTTTGTTGCTTTTCCAGCGTAAACATAATTGCCCTTAAAATCTGCTTACAATTACCATGAAGTGTGGATTTGGAACATGCTGATTAAGTACTTGTGGGCATAAATCAAACCCAGCAAACACAGTTGAAACAGCATTGTGGTTATGAGGCAGATGGCCAGAGGGATGCTGTTTCCCAGTCCAGTAGTGGTCCAGTTTGACCCTCTCTTACAAACCAGAACATACACGATGCAGTCATTGGGACTGACAATGCATTTATTTGTGAAATGTTCACAGTAAATATTTAATTGTTTAATAACCACTGGCTGCCAATGACTGCCCATTCTAGGTATCTAGAAAAATATTTTCAAAATAAAAGTTGTGCCAGCATCACAAGCTTGGAAGGGGAGAGAGCCGATGGCTATGACAATCAAGACAAGCAAGTTCACCAAGGAATTCACAGTGACACACAATTCTAATCTGCATGTAGATATACATCAGCCTAATAAACATGGTTGCCTCAGTTGAAGACAACTGGACTTCATTTTTAAATTCTTGAAGATGTTTTGCCTCTTGTTGAAAGCCTTCTTCAATTCTAAAAGCTGATGAGCAGATCCAGGTATTTAACCTCTAGTGGGGTTGTCACCTTGGAGGTGGTCCTGAGACACATTGTCCCATCCTGCCATGATGTGACTCATTAATTTCACATGGGCCAAGGTGAAGGTAGAGGTTGAATCGTCTTGAAGTGATGTCAAGACTGCATTATAGGTGGCTGTGTTTTTTGGTGGCCTATGACAATAGTTAGTGAACCTCTGTTCAGTGATAGCCATGATCACAACCATTTCCAAGACCAACCAGGCTGTCAATTAAATGTTTTTTGTATTAAAAAAACAGACATTTTCTAACTTTATTAGACCATTATCGTCCATGAAAACAATGTCAGGATCAATGCTGCAGTTTTTTTCTTACCATGACCAGATTTGACTGAGGAGAGGACGCTAGTGTGTGACCCATGTTTGCTGGGCTCAGACAGCCACACAATGTCTTCTCTATGTATTCTAATTACAGTATAAAATGAGCCTATTTGGATGGGTGTCTGGAGTGCCACACTGCCAAATGCTTAATTAAGATTTCTGCGTTGAATCTATGTAGAGCTACGATATAGCCTACACAAGTGGTCGACACCATTGCCAGCATTTATGCTTGAGCAACAGTTGCTGCAGGCTGTGTTGATACGACGTGTAGCTACATTTCTAGGGAGGTGCACATCAAGTTACGGCATAGGGTTTCAGAATGGTTTGCAGTTACGGCATACCTGTGTCTTAGATTTAGAAGCATAAATCACCCGTAACAATTGTCCCTGTCCTTCCAACATAAGCAATATGTCTGTGCTGAGTAACTTTAAAGGGTGATTCCACCTCACAGTGTTGAATCCTACCATTCCCACTTGCTAGAACCTTTCGTTTGTTTTGTTCTAATTGGCCAAAGGATAATATACACAATTTCTGGCAAACAAGTTCCCAATTGCTAAAAGGATATCCAGTGGATGGACAGGCAGTTTCCTGAATGTCAGCACAACTTTCCTTATGGAGCTTTTTTTTAAACATCTTGAATGGGCGTTCAAACAACAGTCATTCAACATCAAAATGTTTGCTGGTAAAGCAGTGAAAGAAATCTGACCCAATGGCGGATGTGCATGAAGAGGTGAGGACTTGCCAAGGCAATTTATCCTATGGAAAACATAAAACTAGGGACGCACTGATCTGATATTTGAACTGGATATCATTCCAATCCTGACTCGATATCCGAATCATACTGGAACTCTATAAGTGCATCCCTGATTGAGACATTTCACTAGAAGCCAAAAATATCATCAGAGTGAAAGTCAGGGGATCACCAAAGTCCCTAGGATTCATCCTCGGGGAACCGGGAATGCCTGTGAAGAATCTGACAGCAATCCAAAGATACTGGATTGAAAGCAGGCCAGCTGACCAGCTTTGCTGCCCATAGTGTGGCTAAAATCCGTTTTGCATTTGTGTTCTTCAGCCAGGACTCTCTAAAAATATCCCTAAATATAGCCACGTCCATTATCGTGTTTGTCGAATGGTGCGGGAGACTGAGAACACAACAACTGCGGTTGGATTTATGATTCCACAAGCACCATCTGCTTAGAAACCACCAACCATTATATAATGCTGGTAAAGCTTCAGACACACATACAAGAACAAAAAAAAAAAAAACACATCACCAGCTGAATTCTGAGCCCACGGGAGGATTATAAACACCCATATAATCAGGAGAAAAACTGCACTCCTAATTTTAGCCCCAGTCTAGACAGAAACAGCAGTGCGACTGAGATTAGTACACAGAGAGAGATGAATCCGAGTTTTTCCATTCCATATCAGCTTCAATTAGTCCAACTTTTTTACTCCCTTCAAGCCTTTTGGTCCGTGTTAAATTCTCTCTTTCCTCTGCGGGCTTGAGCTCTTTCCAATCTGAAACTCTCATTAGTTTGAACTTCAGGTTCATGATTAGGTTTGAACGAACCCTCAGGAGGGACCATCACTTATCAGCCTCTCTGTAGAGGGAGTCGTCAGACTCTCATTTCATTTTGAATTAGTTTGACAGGATGAAACGTTGAAATAAATTTCAATCAATGACAGTGTGAAAGACTGGTAATTGCCACTGCAGGAGTCATGCCCGCTGAAACGTATCAGCTCCTGTTTAATGACAAGAAGACAGCAATATCTTTGACGCTGAAGTGTTAAAGAATCAATTTGTTGATTGACCAAAGGCAGAAAATTTTTTTTTGCTTCTCAGATGTGCAGATTTTCAAGACAGGACACATTTAAGACATCACCCTGAACTCTCTGAGACTTTGATGGACATTCTTTCCACATTTTATAATGTAAAAATTTGCTATAAAAAATAAACAGATGCCAGCAGCAGGCCAAGAAGAGCCTTTCTTAAAGTGGACCTATTATGCTCATTTCCAGCTCCAAATTTTTATTATTGGACTCTACTCAAGTAGCCTTGCATGATTGACAAAATAATCAAAATAATCCCTACTTATCTTATCAGGGGTCTTGGTTCAGCCTCTCAATTCACACACTGTCTGGAACAAGCTGTTTCAGCTCCTCTCCCTTTAAGACCACCAACCCTGTAAGCCAACTTTCTTCTGATTGGCTGTCCCTCATAAACAGAAGTCTCACCCTTTGAATAGCAGGGAGAGACTTCAGGGATACCCCGTCTCTATGATATCATAGAGAACTAAGAGTAGAAAAAACTGTGTGAAACTGAGTGTGTAGATCAGTCTGAAGCCGGAGCCTGTGGCTCACAGGGACTGAATGCACACATGTGATGCAGCACGGGAAACAGCCAAGCAATGACACAATCAACAACAACTGGACTTTCCAAAATTTTGGATGTTTGTTATCTTAACTTCACCGTCTCCAATATCTCTCAAAACTATGTCTAAAAGAAATTGTTTATCGAACAGTTTCTGGTGCATAAACTGCAAATAAACAATGCAATATTTTGCCCCAAATTCTCAGACGTCTTGGCTATGAGGGGAAAACCCCCCACTCAGCACAGCCACACATGCCTGGGGGTGCGACCTGGCCAGTCAGCCAGCAAAATTTGCCCCCTTAATGATGGCGGTGAATCTTCCACCTTTGGCCTGTGTGAACTGTGATTCGATAGATTCTTGTATACCAAATGGAGTTTTTAATCAGAAGTTTAATCATTTATGAAGGTGCTACAAGTGAGTATTCCTGTATTTAAATTGTTACTAAACCACAATAATTCAAAGAACGGACATTTTCAAGTTAAAAATTTATAGAAAATAAACAAAAACAGATATATGAAATCTGCTTTTTGCACGCAGAAGTGTTTAAATTTTAGGAAACATAAAAAAGTAAAAAAATGAAAATTTTTTTACTTTAGCCAGGATTTCCCATGTTGACCTCACTAATTGAAACGTTGGCTGTGTTTATTATGAACATCCCACATTGTAATGGCAAAAACAGGAGAAAACATGAGAGGTCAGTTTGAGTTTCCTTTTACTGTTGTTCATAACATAACTTGCTGACCTTGGAAACATATCTTTGTGTGAAATGACTGAAAACTCCAACAGCAGGTTTCACAAAGACATTTAGTTAGAATTTTTTTGTTGTTGGAAACTTCCCCAGAATACAGAGCATTTCAGCCGCACATAAAACAGTCGACAGCTAAACAACTACATGCAACAGCAGTCCTATTAACTTCTGACAATTAGATAGACTGTAGTGATAGTCAGAGTCTGCCTGGGTGAAACCAGCCCTAGAAACTGTTTACGTTTTTTGACATTTTACATAAGTGTTAGCGTGTCAGAATACCTACCGCTACTGGTCTGGTCCCCAGGAAGTTAAGGTCTGTGTTTTCCCCGAACAGGTAACCCTCCGGATGGGTGGAGTCAAACTTCTCTCCCCCCATGATGAAATGGCTGGCAAAGTAACTCCCTGCATAAGAAGAGACAAGAAACTAGTATTATATAAAATAATCTCAGATAATATCTCACATAATAAAGGTGGCTTTATTTATTAAATTTACTAAAATTGCTGCACCCATGGTAAAATGAGTGCCAGTTGTAAGGTCTAGCCATCTGACACTACACGGGCATAAAACATTAATACTTCCTTTACATTCCTGCTATTCACAGATAACTCACTGCAATAGCCAATTAATCCCAAAATACTTGACCTCAAACACCAAAACCAATAATCTAATTATTTTATTCTATACTCCAACTGGCAGGTTAGACTAGGTGTGTCTTTTCTTATTTTAAAATGACAAAAAATGTGAGATAATGACTAAAGTTGGGCTGTTATTGGCCTGCAGCTTGTACACCTGTTTACCTAGACTCAAGGTGGATGACAGTGGATGACTAAATAGAAATTCTGCTTTTTAATCACAGGCCAGGCTAATATCATAAGACTGTAATGGAGGTTCATGGTCTCTAAATACATGCTGGGCAGCCGAGTCATGTTTCTGCTGGGAGGACATCTGGTCTGGCATTGCCGGTCTGAATCCGGCTGCTTCGTTTTTCACACTTATTAACACTGTAGAGGAGGATGGTTTTTGATACTCTGACCTTAAAGCTGTTAACACGTTAAGGGGAAAAAAAAGCCCCAGTGACGAGCCTCTCTCTCCCTTCATCCCTTTATTTACAGCAGGTGGGAGAGGCGACCTGGGCTCAGGCTCTGTCACCAGATCCCACAGACAGGAACTGGGGCTGACAGATCGGTTTCACTGGCAGCAGTCACCACCTCTATCCTCCCCTCCCAGCGTCACCACCAATTCTGCTTCAGGCTACAACCAGGGCTGTTATATCACAAATTTATATCGCTTATGACTAATTCAGCTGCTGTGGTGATAGCGGGTCTAATGGCGACCACTTTTCTTCCCTTGCATCCTCCTCCTCAGTACACAATGTCACAATAAATCTGAAATATTACTCTGATATCTTTAAGCATAATAAAACTCATATTCGTGGACTGTGTTGCAGATCTAATTTCGTGGGTGATTTTATTTTACTTTATGTAGCTGCATATGACAGATCCATTTTTTGACATTACAGCTGGATTACTGGTAACCCCAGGGAGCAGGGTGGACACGGTGCAGCAATCAGAAAATGTCACACATGACAGACTGAAAACACACAGGTCAGTTTGAGGTAAAAGGACATTTTGTGAGTCAGGTGGACTGAGTGTAAGAGACCTGGGTTGGCTAATGTTTTTTTAATTTAAAGATAAAGTCTTGCAGATGAACTCTTCCCTAATATATGCCATAATATAACATTCATATTTAGTCAGGGAATAAATAATCAAAGAACCGGTAAACAATATTAAGAACAGTAGTGAGAACCTCCACAGAGGTGGAACAATTAGTGGTCAAACTGATAATTAAGTTGCAATTATTTTCATTATTTTTTTTTTTTTAGCAAAACTACTAAAAATATGCAGGATCCAGCTTTTATTATGCTTGCAAATTAATTTTTACATGATCCATAATTTGTCTAAAACTATGAAATAAACATCTTTAGATTTTAGACAATTTCATCTGTATTTTATTGACCAAACCACCAGAACAGAAAAGAATGCAAAGACACTGTTAGCTGGATGTTCATAAAAAGAAGATTTTGATTTTTAAGATTTATGATGTCTACATGTCTTATATTTTGGTGTATTGTTCAGTAAATTAACAATATTTAAAAAATTTACAAATCACTGTAGCTAAAATGTTAAAACTCCAGCTTTAAAGAGTATGAATATTTTGACTTTTTCCCATAATTTTTATTCTGGCATATTACATTGGGGGGAAAATAACTGGAAAAACTGTAAAGAACCAGTCCATTATTGAAACTTCCCTCTGATGACATTGATGCTGGTCTTTCCATTGTCATCCATCATGATTTATTCATTTCCACAGCCAGATTTAGTCATGATGCCAACATACCAGATGCACCAAAGGAGAAGCCAAACCCAGCTCTGTCTGGCGGTCTGCCAATTCATGAAAATTTTAAGGTGACTTTGTATAAATATATGCACATGATGAAAGAGAAATAGTTATGGAAATATAGGGATGTTCGTGTGTGTTGCTGTCCCTCTGTGGATGTTACTACAATGCTGCAGGATCAAGAATAAATTAGAATAAATCACCCAGCACATAAATATGGAATAAAGGGAAAGTGCACTGTGAACTGAGTGGGAAGGTGGCTCGTGAAAAGCACCGGTCTCCACAGGTAGCTGCTCCAGGTTAAAGGCTGAAATGCCCTGCAGGCCTGTAAGCACACAAGGTATGAAGGTGATGCTTTCCCTCCAGAATAGCCCAGAATAAACCATCTGCAGTGAGCTTTAGAGAACAGTTACCCAACCCAGTCCGACCTGTTGTCTGGTGACTTACCAGATTTCGGTGGATAGCGATACACCGAATTGGACGGGATGTCCACTTCTTCCACGCCTATGTTTTGTCTGCTTGTTAAAGCTCCCATTTCCAGTCAAATAAAGACGGCACGGGTAAACGGGCATAACACTTCAGGTCCGCTTTGTGCGCTGCGTCTTTTTACTCCCTATCATTTAATCCAGTTCGTGCTGCCCTGTACATTTCTGTCGGGTGCAAGCCCCGCCGTGAATGTGACCGCTCCGGGGATTAGTAGTTGTTCTCTGGCTGCTTATCCCTCCCTGGCCAACAGTGCAGCCCGTGTTTTGAGGCAGAAAACAGCTGTGGTAGTCCCTTTAACGCCGGGGAAGCGCCGCAGTCTTTACCGAAGCGAGATCTCAGTGCCTGGTTTTACTTTACGGGCGCGTATGTGGCCCAAAACAGCGGTGTGCTGGTGTCCCGGCCCTGCTGGATGTGGATCGTGTATCCCCCTCCGGTCCTTCTCGGTGCTGGATCTTGTCAGAGAGCTCTGTGGCTCCCCATGACGTCAGCCAGGCACAAATCCGGACCGTGGTTTTTGCGCAGTCCCCCTCTCTCCTCTCCAGCAGCCGCTAGTGACGAGCCGCTTTATAACGTGACCTTCCTACGCCAAATGTGCAAGCAGCGCTGACTGCAGTGCAGAGAGGACGGCTCTGTGGGATACACACCGAGCCCAAAAGAAAACATTACTTTCTGGACTTGTACAGGAAAGCGAGGAAAAGCTGAATAATGTACACAAAAAGCACGGTACGGTCACATAAATGAAACTGACGTGGATCCAGTAATTAAAGCAGCATTGTCTGGAGTTTATATGCTTAAAAGAACAACCGTAAACTTGTGACAAATAGCGAACTAGACCGTTTTAACCAAACTAATCGGAACAAAGGCAGAAATAGCGGTCTGTCGCCGCCGTTAAAGTATCCTCCCGTCCACAGGGGGCAGTGTCGCGGTTAACGTGAAAGAGGCGGACTGTCGGCACAGCCAATCCGAGGAGGCCAACGCGGGCGCAAAGAAAGGGGAAAAGGAAGCTTCGTTGCCGCCATTTCACGTGAAAAACAGCGCGGTGGGAGAAACGTCCAGAGCGAAACCAATCAGAAAAACAGCGAAAATTTGAATTAAATTCACCAGCTACAGCTTTACCACGCACAGTAGTCGTTTAATAGCACGCTAGGCCCAAAAGGCTTTTGTGTTAACTGGTCTGTTTAGTTTACTGGAGACGAAGAAAATGAGCTACGGAAGGCCGCCGCCAGACGTTGAGGGGATGACCTCCCTGAAAGTGGACAACCTGACTTACCGAACTTCTCCGGAGACTCTGCGCCGAGTTTTCGAGAAGTACGGCCGCGTGGGAGATGTGTATATCCCCCGGGACAGGTATACCAAGGAAAGCCGCGGCTTCGCCTTCGTGCGGTTCCTCGACAAGCGCGACGCCGAGGACGCAATGGACGCCATGGACGGAGCGCTGCTAGACGGGCGGGAGCTTCGGGTTCAGATGGCCCGCTACGGAAGGCCACCAGACTCCATGTACAGCCGGAGAGGCCCGCCGCCACGGAGATACGGATACGGACGCAGAAGCAGGAGGTAATGCTCTTTAGGTTAACACAGGGGCCGTTCACACAAAGCTGGCCTTGCCATTTGCAAAGCACATGGTGACCTAAACGAGAGTAGATAGCAAGCTCGTCCTGCTCATGTTCTCAAGTATCAACATGTAATATTAATGGTGCTCAATTGTAACCACAGCTGCTGTGTAATGCTGCTTCAGCTGTAATTTTTTTTTACATTAGTGTATTTTGCTTGCCTTATGTTTACACACTGATGGCAATTTTTCAATTGTTGAAAGGTTTTAGTAGAGTTGTGCTGTTGAAATTAGGGAAATGGTAGCTAGAGCCCTAGGTGTACTTTCCAAATGCATTATTAGGCCTAACCAATTGTTGAAAACCAAAACCTATTATGTTTACTCATGCATGAAAACAAAAAGGTATAAGATTCATATTTGAGCCTAGAACAAGTTGCTTCAGTGTCTTTTATGAGAACAGTTGCTGGAATTGTTGATTTATTTATTAATTTTTTAATTTTTTTTTCTCCTCTCTCTCCGTCTGCAGCCGTTCGGCCAGTCCTCGCCGTCGAAGGCGTAGCCGCAGCCGCTCCAGGAGCAGGAGCCGTTCCAGATCCAGAAGCCGCCACCACTACAGCCGCTCCAGGTCCCGTTCCTACTCCAGATCCAGGTCCAGGTCCAGGTCCAAGTCTAAATCTAAGTCCAAGTCCAAGTCCAAGTCCAGAACCCCCAGACGGAGCAAGTCAAAGTCTCCCTCCAGATCTCGGTCCCGCTCCAGGTCCAAGTCAAGGAGCCGAACCCCAGCCTCCAACAGAGGATCCAAGTCCAGGTCTAGATCCAGGTCCAAATCCAAGAGTAGACCTAAATCTCCAGAGGACAACGGAGCAGAGTCTTAACCCAAATTTGGATGCAACATGACGGTATACAGGGGAAAGGGTGGCTAATGCTTTTAGTCTTACATATTGTATCTGAGTTGGCAATCAGCCAGTCAGTTGGGTTTGTGTTCTGCAGTCTTTGAGCTACGGTCATTTGCATACAGGATACAAAGTCTGCAGAATCCCCGATGTTTGTATTATTTAAATAAGAGTAGGACTGATGTAGTCAACAGTCCTAGTTCTGTGTGTGCTTTACTTTGCTTGCATGTTCATCCAAACTAAAGCATGCACAGGCAATGGGAAATTTGGATATGACAGTATCATATTACTCAAACTGGGGTATTTATAGTCATTTGAGTGTGTATGGGAGGGAGTGGGTGGTTGGGACGTGGGGGTGCTTCACTCAAAACGTTCACCTAAATGTGGAATTCTTTCCTCCAAGCTGCGGAGTCCTGTTTGCAAAGACAGGAGGAGGAGATGGGGGTGTGGCAGTGTGAGAGCAGTTAGTGTGTGACCCGCCCATGTGACCTGCCTGTTGCTGAGAGCGATGGCAGTTGCTAAGGAGCAGGTCACCAAGGCAACGGTGGTTGCTATGGAGCAGGTCGTCATGGCGGTGGTTCGGGCTGTCAGTTGGTGTATGAGGTGGTGTGGTGAGGTACGTTCACGGGGACCACAGGCAGATGCACTGAGCACTGTGGTTTCCTCCGCCTCTCACAAAGGGAACGACCCCGAGGTTTGTTTTTCAAATATGCCCGAGTGTAAGACACTTGTTAGAGCTAGTTTTGGGGAGAGTGGGGGCCAAGAAAGGTGTTTAAAAACAAATGTGACAATAAATAAATACATGTGACAGCTTGATAAATGTGTCAGGGGACAGATCAGTACTACATGTTAAAAAAAGATGCAGGAGTTGATGTAACTTCTGGTTTGGCTCTTGCTAACTCTGTTCTGTCTTTCTTTCCAGATCTCAAATGATCGATGCTTTGCTGAAGACATCAGGAAGAGTCTCAGATTGAAGTGGACTCCACTATTGCCACTGAATGCAGACTGAAAGGTTATTGGAACTTGGTCTAAAATGTTTTAAAATGTTTAATTTGACTTGATCTACCTAAAAGAATTCTGTAAATTTGGCATGGTCATTGTTTGTAAAGCTGAACATACTGAAAGGGATTTGTAAGTTGTTTTTTGTTTTGTTTTTTTTTTCATTTAAATTTTCCTTTTCCATTTTGATTTTTATACCTAATAAATTCTTCTGAATTAAATATCTTCTTCCAGTGAAACCCCTTGTTTAATACCCTTTCTAGTTGGCTATGAAAAAGTTTTGTTTATCTAGAGAAGGGTGTCGCGTTCAGTGTTCAAAGCGTTTACAGCTACGTTATACCACTCTTGGAATATGGTTTACTGTACAGTGACATAAAAGCCACTTAATTTGTGACTTGCTAATCCGGCAGCATACATTTTCTTTTGTCAAATCATCTTTTTTTTTTTCTTTTTCTTTTTTTTTTCTGTCTGGTTAAAGTTGCTTTCCTATGACTCTAACCCTCTTTCTTGTGTATCTTTTGTGCACTAGGCGCAGTTGTGTAGCAGTTGAATAATGCTGGTTAGCTGTTAAGATGCGGTGCAGTGCGGTGGTGACATGGTGTGGCGTGTTGCGGTGCTGAGTGCCCGGCGCTGTTCCGGGGCTCGACCCTCCGCTGCCGTTTGCCGGTTTGTAAGCTCACAGGTGTGGCAGATCATCCATCCTCTCCTGTCTTGTGACCTCACCTTTCCTCCATGTGCTGTACAAATTCTCTCCTCCTCCTTTTTCTCTTTATTCTCCCTCCTCTCCTTTCCCCCCCTCTCTGTGGTTTATCCACTGTTGATAACTGGTCTTGCTGGCTTTGAAATTGGGTTCAGTGGGACTCCTAGTTGAAGGGTTTAAAGGGCAGTTCTGCCTGTTTGAATATGTTTTGTGTATTGCATTCCTCTGTGAACCTCTCAAATGTCTTGTAATTGCTTCAGGTGAATGCTAATAAACATTTTTGTTTAAAAAAAAAAAAAAAAAGTGAGTTTTATGTTATTTTTGGGCGACTGGTGTGTGTGTGTGTGTGTCTGTCATATTGTGGGTATTTGTGACACAAGAAGTGACATGTTTTTATCTGGAATGGGATAGGCAGGTATTTATGGATGTAATTGTTGGGCATTCGAAACAGAAATTCAGTTACATCACTCCTCACACTTAGCACCACAGACTCTAAAGGGGTACAAGCTTCAAAAATATTTTGATTAGTATTGTAAAAGACTAGAGTGATATAGTACATTTACACATGCAGTACTATTATGCCACAAATGGGTTGCCCTACTTTATGTAAGTGCAGTGTGCTGGTGCCACAAGCAGCTTTAATGTGTATGTTTAGTTTTGTATGACAAAGATGCTAGAACTAGATGAATCGGAGATGAGGTAGTACAGTTGCTCGATTATAGCAAAACTTCTAGTCATAATTAATCTGTTGACTTAATTGTTGGAAGCCAGAATCCAAATTAAAATTGAAATGTAATGTTGCTCAGCCCTATAGGGAAGGAACACCAGTAAAAGCAGCAATGTACCTTACCTGATAATGGTTAGTTTGTCAGTTACCGTCTCTTGAAACAGTTTTAAAGTGACAAAGTTGCTCGATCTTTCAGTATGAGCTGAAGAACCCTACACGAAAACAATGTGACAGGGGCACTGTTCTAAAGTTTTGAAATGTGACCAAACTATATGACAATTCTATAATCTTAGCTCCATCCATCCATTTTCTACTGCTTATCCGGGTTTGGGTCGCGGGGCCACCCAGACCTTCCTCTCCCCCAGCCACCTCCTCTTCAAGGGACACTGAGCCGTTCCTAAGCAAGCTGAGAGACATAATCTCTCCAGCGTGTCCTGGGGCCTTCTCTGGGTAGGACGTGCCTAGAACACTTCCCCCCGCAGGTGTCCAGGAGACATCGTAGTCAGATGCCTGAACCACCTCAACTGGCTCCTTTCGATGTGAAGGAGTAGGGGCTCTACTCTGAGCCCCTCCCGAATGACCGATCTCCTCACCCTATCTCGAAGGGAGAGCCCAGCGACCCTTCGGAGGAAGCTCGTTTCTGCCGCTTGTATCTGCAATCTCATTCTTTTGGTCACTAACCAAAGCTCTTGGCCATAGGTGAGGGTAGGAATGTAGATCAATTGGTAAATCAACAGCTTCACTTTTAGGCTCAGCTCTCTTTTCACCACAACAGGCCCGTACAGGGTCTGCATCACTGCCGTTGCCACGCCAATCCGTCTGTCAATCTCCCACTGTCCTCTCCCCTCACTTGTGAACAAGATACTGAGATACTCCTCTGCTTGGGGCAACAACTCCCTGATCCTGAGTGAGCATTCCACCCTTTTCCAGCTGAGGACCATGGTCTCAGACTTGGAGGTGCTGATTCTCATCCCAGCTGCTTCACACTTGGCTGCAAACTGCCCCATTGCAAGCTGGAGGTCCCCGCCTGAAGAGGCCAGGAGAACCACACCATCTGCAAAGGGAAGGGATCCTAAGGCCCCCAAAGCAGAAACCCTCCGCTACTTGCCTAGAAATTCTGTCCATAAAAGTTATGAACAGAATCAGTGACAAAGGACAGACCTGGAGTCCAGCTCTCACTGGGAACAAGTCTGACTCATTACTGGCAATGCAAACCAAGCTCTCACTATGGTTGTACAGGGACTGAATGACCCATAGCAACAGGCCAATCACCCCATACTCCAAACTCCTACAGATTCCCAAGTGACATAGTCAAATGCCATCTTTAAAAATGGAAAAATAGTAATTTGATTGATTTGGGTCTTGGGGCACCAAAATGTTTAACTGACTAGTTAAAAACTTTAAACAAATTACTATTAGCATGCATGCATTTTACAGTAGAAAATACTGAAAC